>PVLD010021127.1:0-32238 GCA_004027595.1 Dinomys branickii | reverse complement strand
CGAGGGTTTCACTTCCTATCTCAGATCCCTCCCGAGTTCAGGATATCCACCTCCCTCCTCTCTGTCCTTCACATGTTGCTATATTGCCATGTCTGAGTGGCATTCCTCCGGGAGGTTCTCTCTCCGCTGCCCACCCGGTCACCATGGGTTCATATAACGTTCATATATGCAAGCAGTATGGAGACACTCTTGTTGCTCTTTGTTCAAATTCTGCCTCGGCTTTTTAATTTGCTCCCAAATCTTGGGAAACACAGCCACATTCTTGTTGCTGGGAGACAATAGCCAACACCTACAAGTTAGAGGAGGGGGTTTATTCCGGCTCACCTTTTAGCATCTCACTTTTTTTTTTTTTTTTTTTTGATCTTTTTGAGATAGGGTCTCGCTTTGCAGTTCAGGCTGGTCTTGAGCTCACTTTAACCCAGGCTGGTCTCAAACTCTCAATGATCCTCCTGCCTCACTTCTCACCTGGTCTTCTGACTCCAAAGAAGAAGAAATATCACGGCACAGAGACAGCAGAGAGGAGCAGCCCGAGTTATAGCGGACTGGAAGCTGGGGGAAGGGAGGAGCTGGGGAGGTCGATTAACCCTTCCAGGCCACGCCCACACTGAGCAGCCGCTCCTCCTACCAGCCAGTCCTCAGTACCTCCTCCTCCTAAATCTTTCCAAAACCCTGCCTGTGAGCGCACCAGCCTTTGTGGGACACTTTACGTGAGCACCAGTGCAACAGACTAGTTCTCGCATTTTGATTTTGGCAGAGTTACTAAGACTAAATGGTATTATAAACTAAGAATCTGACTCTCATTTTAAAAATATACTTGCCCCTCTTCTCTAACTAACTGACCTCCCTTATTAACTTAATTGGAAATATGGCTTCCGGAACTCATGTCAGTTCTCAGAGCTTTTGTTTCCTCATCTGTGAAACTGGATGGCCACCGCTGATGGATGCTTGTTCCCCGTTCTGGGCAGACGGTTGTAGTGACATCCACCAAGCCAGCAGTCCTCTGAAACGTGACAAAGGCCACGTACTAAAAAGTGGCAGCAAGGATCACACTGCGACACATTTGTGCTCCATATGCTCTCTAAAGAGGGGTGAGCATCTGCTGTCCAAGGTGGTTTTGGCCTTTTATTAAAATAAATATCTGCCCATAGTCATTCAAATTCATTTTAACAAACGGTGACTACCTGTGATGTTCCTCCTGAGTCCCTTGTTGATTAGCCAAGAGGTGTTGGGACTAAATGTTTGCCCGGGTTGCAAGGTCATAGAAATGTTCACCAGCGCACATGCCATGCACAATTCCAATGGGCCAGCAGCAGTTCTCAGTGATGTTGTAATTGCCTTCACGGGAGTTTTGCCAGGATTTTAGATTACATTCTACTTGACAGCAGTATGTGCAAAATATATGTGGTGACATAAACCTCAGTGTTACATTTAACAGAACAACTTTCATTCTTTACCTTAGTAAACTGTGAAAATTTCCTGCATTAAAGACGAGAGTTTGCTTTTATGAATAAGTCTAAGATTAGTACTGTGAGCATGAGAACTCAATTGTTTAAGGGCTACAAACAAAATATGTGCAGAAATAAACTCTGTGCTGTGTCACAGGGTGACATACTGCATCATGCATCTTTGGCTTTAATCACGCCTCAGCTACCACCACCTGTATTTGCCTGTCTACACACAGCTTCCATGTGCAAGTCTCTCCCAGCCTGACTGCATACCTGGACTTCTATTGAATACCAAAGGACTCAGTGAGGCACATTAAAAGTATACTTGATATATTCCCTGGTAGAAAAATATATTGTCTGAGTGTCGTTACCTGCCTTGAAAAGAAAGCAAAATATAAGTAGCCTAAATACCCTGGTGGCCAAGTTATTTCCTAGTGTATGAGGAGGGAAATACTTCTTTCAAAAGTCAGAGGCAAATAATACCACAAGTAACAAGGCCGAGAAAATTTAAGAGCAAGTGAGAGGAAGAAACTCTTTCAGAAGAGTCCTTTGTGCTTCCAAGAGTAGACTCCAATGAAGATATGTGTCAGGATGCACAGAATTCGAACAATGCCTGGTCCTCGCATGTGCTGACTCAAATGGATTTTAATTTTTTCTTCTAAAATTGAATGCCGTTTTTAAAAGGGAATGACTCATCAAAGAGTTTGTTTTTCTTCCACAGGAAACTGATGACAGAGATAGGAGAATAAAAGGAATTCTGCTTATAAGGCTGAGCGTGAGCAGAATTACAAAGGCGAACTCAGGTTCCATCTCAGGAATGTTCTCTGAGCAGAAGGCCTTCCTGCCTTCTGTCTGGGTATCCTTCCCCAGAACTGTCCGTTCTTGCAAAGCCACGCTGATGCCTAACTGATTTTAAGTAATTGCAGTCACAATAATCCATGATCTCAACTCCAGCTCATTTCGTGACTTCTTCGTATGGGTCCCTTATAAGTACTCACAGTGTCGGCTGTCCACTAAAGGCCCTACTGATTGACACAACCCTGTGCTTTCTCACTTTCATTGGTGAGTCATAGTTTTTATGTTGTGTACAAGGCTTCTTTTATTTCTTCTGCCCTTTAACCATGATTAGTTTCACTTCTTTTTATTTTAAAGAGAAAAAATAAAAATAATAAAACAGAATTTCAAAACAGGTTAGGAGGAGAATTACAGTAATTAATACATTGTGTATTGTCTTCATAGTAGTTATTCAGAATACAAGATATAGGCATGACATCTTGTTTAAACAGATTAGCCCAAAACTTTTTTCTCAGTGAACTAAGAGAAACTAGCTGTATAAATATCTTAATTATCCTGTGTATAAATATATCCTTTTCTTTTTCCCTTTCTTCCTTTCCTCTTTCCCCCATCACAGTTTGTCTTTTCTTTTGAACAGTTTCTTCCCAGTTCAAAATATCTATTGTACATTTTGGATCTTATTTACTCATTCAGTTTCAGAAACTCACAGAGCAGTGTATTTTGGCCTCTGGGTAGTATTTCATCATATTCTCTACCATACATAGATAATTTACTCAGATGCCTCTCTGAATGACATCAATTCCCTGAGATCAGAATTCAGCTCATGTTTTTATTTATTTATTTATTTATTTTTTTGCGGTACTGGGGATCGAACTCAGGACCCTGCGCTTCCTAGGCAAGCACTTATTCCACTGAGCTATATCCCCAGCCCCTCAGCTCATGGTTATGCCAGCTCTGTACATCTACCTCGGAGGTTCGTTATATGTAATGAACACTATAATTCTTTCATTAAATAAACTTATCTTGATTCTAATTTTTTAGTTCTTCCACAGGCATTAATTCACATTTGGTGGATCACTGAGGGTTCACCGCTTGAAGGATTGTGTGAAGTGTGGGGGAAATTCATTACTGTTTAGTGTCCATCATTTCTACCATCTGTTTGTTTTTTGAGTGTTTTATTGGAATTCATTATGGTGCAACAGACTGGACACTGCTTGCTAGAGAGTTGTCCATTCAATCACCAGCATGGCCTTATTCAGTTACCCCTCGATGTAGTACCATTTAATTTTCTATAATCAGGTTTTTCAGTGAGTACATACTCAAAGATGCCCACATTTTTGATTAAGTGTATGCTGGATGAGGGGTCTTCAAATATATAAATATATTATTTTTTTATTTTAAAGAGAATTTTAAGAAAAGAACAACAGCAAAATGCCAACAACATAGACAAAAGCAAAACAAAGCATAAACATAAGAATGATCCAGGGTTTCAGAACAAAATGATGATGATTAACAGTGGCTATTATATTACATATTTTTACCTTAATCGAGGTTGGTCAGATTACCAGAAGTAAGAACGAAAGATTAATTAAATCGTTAAAGAAAATAGTAAATGAAAACAAATTTCACCAAAGAAGATGATAGCAATTCAACAACGGTTGTTATGTTCAAATGTATTTAAGAACAAGTAGGCTTAATAAAATAAGTAGAAACTGACTCAAAAAGAGCTTGAGAAATGATGTGCATCTAAAGAGACACTGCTTCTGTTCAGAAAAAGTATGTATATTGGCAAAAACCAGACTCTTTCTGTGGTCTAAGACTGGTTGAGCATGAAATCTTATGTCGGATTAGCTGCCCCCCTCAAAAAAAGCACCTTTTTTTGCAATATCCATATGATACTTACCTCAGAGAGAAGTTCAGTTTCCATAAATCATTGACATATTTATTATTTGGCTAAAAGTCAGCAATCTTGCAAAGATAGAAGTGCTAGACTAGATTCTGAAATGTAATGGGAAAGACTGAAGTTCTTGTCTCATCACAGCATTCGTGTTCTTACAGAAGACAGGTAAATCCATCACAGTGAGGACAGCAGAACACAAAACAAAGCCAGAAAAAGCACTATTATGCACAGCAGTTTAGGAGAACCCAAAGGGGGGGGGGTCCTTGAAGTCAAGCAGATGGAGAAGCTGATGTTTAATATTCTTAAACACATTTTGGAATAATCCAGGTGAAGAACATGTGTAAACTGACACCATTACCCCTGGGTGAGGATGGGTGGAAACGCCAGTTGAAAATACACATTCTTCAAGTATTGATAGAAAGACAAGTACAGGTCTGGGGTATTATTATTGAAAATTTACTAAACTTGTTGGAGCTAAACAGAATAATTTCAGAGAAATAACTCTCAGACTATATTATCTTTACAAAGGGATTTATGAGGTAAGCAATCCAGTTTGTTTCTACCTAAAATAAACATGTGGGTTATGAGAAGCCTACAGCTGCTTAATATCCTCTGGAATGTAGTGCTTCGGGACAAGCAACATCCAAGATAGACGTGTTGGCAGTACAAGACCTGAAGGAGCAAGACAAGGTGGGATGCGGTAATCACAGAGGAGTCTCTCAGTCTGTGCAAAAGGCCAAGAGCTTAAGATTCTTCCACATTCTGTGCTCTTGGAGATACTTCTAGGTTAGTTATCTCAGTAGAGAGCTTATGGCAAAGTTACTTTGTTTTAATTTTTTTTCTTCTTGGTGTTGGATAATCACTTAAGGTTTTCTAGCCTCTGCACCATTTAAAATAGAATTTTTTTCCCTTTAATAAAGAAATGAATTTGAGAGCCTCATGCTCTTGTTTTTGAGACACTCATAAAAAGAAAAGCACCCACGCAAACACCAAATCAGCGAGCATTGCTACAAATGAACAGGAACGGGAAGGTGACTGGTGAGTAGTATTAAATTCATCACCTCGGTGCTGCACCGTTAGTGATTGAGGGCCGCACTGCACTGTGAGGTACTCAGAAGATCTCTCTGGTTTCTTCTCTCTGAGGTGACACCTGTCATCTTTGTGCCTCTTTACTTCCTGAGAAACCCTTTCATGTTTCCCTCAAAATTGTCCTCACTTATAATATTCATTGCCTAATTATCACAGTATCTATAGAACCTTCCAACGTTTATGTAGAAAACATGTTCCTTAAATTTATCTTCATGCTAAACAATACCCAATGCCTTAGAATACTGATTAGGTGACCTCATATGTATAATCCTCACCTTCCTTACATTTTAATGCTCTTATCTCCTTATCTTGGATTTTTCAGCATTTTCATATAAGAAAAATTCTTCCTGATCTCTGGGGATTGGGGTAACATAGCAAAAAACTAAATTCTCACAGAGATCTGAGTGTAAATTCCCCTTGTTCCACATTTTAGCTCCATGACCTTCAGCTAAGTATTAATTTTCCAATTCTAATAGTTATGCCTATGAAATGAAGTCAAATTTTTAGGAGACACACTGAGACTAAATAAAATTATGTATGTAACATATTGAAAATCGTTCATGCCTTGTTCACAGAAAAGTTCCATAGGTACAAGCAGTATCATCATGGAAAGACATTTTATCTTACATAATGTAATGATAAAGGTATAGCTTCTGGGAATTTAAGGAATAAGACCATCAAACTCACTAAGTCTTGCTCAGGATTATACAGGAACTTAAAATCCAAAAATAAGAAAGAAGTCGTGTATCATTTTTCCTTCTTTCAGGGCTACTAGTTCCCACAAGCATACTTAATGGCAGTTTAGACCCATGTCATACATGTACTACTTCTTGGATATTTTAAATTACTTTTAATCTCATGTTGTTTTCAGTAGAATCATTTCCTAAAGACAATCTTCCTCCTTTTTCGTTGCCCTGTCTTTGGTCACAGTAGTCTAATTTTCTTAATTTTGTTATTGTGCTGTGAAAAACTAAAGAGTTGAGTGTGTAAAGTGTGTATGATATGAAACTGTGAATTGCAGGACTAAAATAACACTATCAGCATTTGAAGATACTGGTAACTGCTAATGGTTTTAAGGAAAATTTATCTCTAAATTAGAAGCTGAAAAGTCCCTGGAATAATTGTTTGAGAAAGAAACAATATATGGCATTTTAGATTTTTGATACGTGAGGTAAGAATCATGTACAAAGTAAAATATCTGTAGTGATCCTCAATACCACTGGTAAAATCTCAAAAGTGGAAGGAAAACAGAAGTACATTTAAATCTGAGAAAGTAGGTATTGAGAAAAAGACCGCTATGCTATCTTACCAAAAATTCTATTAGATTTATACCAAAATAACTCTTACCAATGAACATACAAGATACTGTCGTATTGAAAGTCTAAACATATTATAATAATGAAGATAAGCAGAACACCTGGGGCTGGGGATATAGCTCAGTGGAATAAGCGCCTGCCTAGCAGGCGCAGGGTCCTGAGTTCAATCCCCAGTACCGTCAAAGAAAAAAAAAAAAAGCAGAACACTAAGCTAGAAGTACTTTCTTTTTTGAGCCAAGATCTCACTTTGTAGTTCAGGCTTGCCTTGAACTTTCTTATGTAGACCACGGGGCCTCAATCTCATGGCAATCATCCTGCCTCAGCTTCCCAAGAGCTGGGATTATAGGAACACACCAACACGCTCTACCAGAGCTGTATTTTTCATTAGCTACATCGGAGATAAAGACAACACCAGGAAAGTTACTAGGATTCGAGGTCCTTGCCAGCTCTACCAGTCCTAAATCACGAACAGAGACACACACACACAAACTCAGTGGAAGGTGCACCTCTATCCTACACAAAGAGAGATTTACAGACTACTGGAGCATCCCAGATTCATGGTAATTATTCTTCCAGTGATGTTTATGTATGATTTTCTGGCTGCAGTCTGAGAATGGAAATGAGAGGCTATAACTTCTCTCCACATTGCAAATTCAGAAGCAGTAAAGGTAAGGACACAGGAACGGACTGTGTTATTTTCTTTATGGACGTGGCCTCCTCCTGCTCACCCTGCCTCAGATTTTCTATTAAGATTTAGTTTCTCAGATTCAATGGCTACTTGCTGCTCATGAGCCATGTTACACTAAAGTTAGTAACTGTGATATACACCTGCACTTCGCACTGGGGGTCCACTTCCTGGTGCAAAGCATGCTCAGAATATCTTTGGTGACCATTCTCCATGACTATAAAAGGGTAGGAAGAGCAATAGAGTTCCACAGATCTGGCTGCAGCTAACAGTTATGCTTATTAATTTAATAGAGTGCAAATCACCTACAGGAACTGAACCTCATTTTCTTCATCTACCAAAAGAGGATTTGAACTATGTCTGAGAAAATCAAACAGTGATGCCTAATTCAAAATACATTTTGCAAAAACAGAACACTGTAAAGATTTATTCAATTCCACTATAATGACAGGGCTTGGTGAAATATGTTAATCTTGTAAGAAAAGTTCATGTAGGCTATAATTGTACCTTAGAATTATATAGGATAGCTTTAATATAGGACACCATTGCTTAGAAAGAAATGCAAAGTGGCGAGCATTTCAAATAGTGATAGGTATGCGGTGTGATTCCAAGGGTACAAAGAACAGAGTAAAACCAAAGATGCTGTAAAATTTGTTCCTCTGATCTTAGAAGTTTTTCTTCCTCTGCAAAATGAGAAAAATGCTACTGTTTGAAACAAGGTTTGACAAAGCCACACCCGAGAGCATGTCAGAGTATGAGCATGTCGGTGTTTAACGAAACAGCCTGTGGACCTTACCTGACATCCACATGGACAGGTGTGTCCAGCCTGACGCAGCTTCTTTCACTTTTTGTCTCCAACCCACCATCCATGCATGAAATAAAATTAGAGGAGTCACGAGAGCACAGACTGAAGTGTGGTGGTCTGCAGCGAGGCAGAGTAAACCCACCACCGCCACCCCCGACGCTGGGGTGTGAAACAGAGAGGGGTCTGAAACATCTTCAACTTGTTCTCTACAGGGGCTGTGGACCAAGTTGTGATCGTTTCTTTCTTTCTTACTTTGTCTTGCTTGTCAGACTTCACAGCTGTTATAAAACTCTAGAAAGATTTTTCTCTCTGTCATGTAGGAACGTGTGCTGTGACATTTTAATAGTACTCTTCAATGAAGCAAAGCGAGGGAGTCTCAGTGATGAGATGAAAAATGAATTTACACAGGGCGCAGTAGGTTCTGTGTTCTGATTTCAGAGTTGGAGTGTGCCTGTGAGTAGCTATGTGAGGCTCCTACTTCTCCTGCCCATAAAAAATCCCCAATATTCGATGTGTGTCATCTTAGTGAACAGCAGGAGGGACAACTGACATTATGGGGAATGCTGAGGCTCCTTGTCACTTATCAAGCTTATGGACTTTGCAATCCTGACTGGAAAACACTATCTTTGCTAGCAGTGAAAAGCCCAGCACAACCAACTTGACAGAGGGCCTCATATGAAGAAAAGTTCTCTCTGCCACAGTGCCTTGGATTACCAGGAAGTGGCACATGGAGCAATTAGAGAAACTGCAGAGACTGACCTGAGATTATTGAATGCCATGTAACAAGTTTGTCAAAAGGTCATTGATTAGCTGTTACTGCTCAAATGGCTTTGAACTCCAGATTGAACCCTGTTCTGTTCAATAAGAGATCATAAAGAATGTCATATACCAGCAGCCTGACCAAAGTCTCTGATGGTCCATTTCCAGGAACTGCAGGGCATCTCAGAGCTTTCGGCATGGCTTCCTGGTAAAGTCTCCGAACTTGGTAAATGACATTGAAATAAGAGATAAAGCAAAGGCACATCAAAGGTAGTAAGAACCCGACAGTAGCCCGTATGCTGTATAATATCACAACTTCTCACGTACTGTTGAATAACAATTGTGAGGAAAGAGATGCTTTATTTAATCTAAGTATTTCCTAAAACCCCAAAGCTCCTTTACAGGAAAGTTCATGGTCACTTTGCTATCCTCTGTCTTAGTTCTAATTGCAATGACTGGCATAGGCTGGCCTCCCAATTAACTTGGTTTAATGACAGAATTTCAGTAGGCATTTATCTAGTTAACAAAGGCTTTGAAAAGGTTATCGACTTCAGTGACCATGCCTGCCATTTGTGAGCTGCTTATTGTTTAATGCTGCATCAGAACTATCTTCAGAACTTTGGAGGATCCAGGATACTAGAACTTCTTGAAAAATCGCAGCAAAATGAGTAAGTAGATATAATGACACTGGAAAAATGACTAATGATCGATTCTTTGAACACTATTACCTGATGTTTCACGACATATAACTTAGTACTGTTACTTGTTTGAGGTGTAATTCCTCCAATGTCTTGAAGTCCTTTTTTTAACTTAGAAATACAATAAAATCTTTCAATGTTTTCATTTCCCAAATTTTGCTGGGTTTGTTAATCCATTCCAAATATATTGGACTTACTGAGGGCCGCATGTGTCCTTCATACTGAATATGTGATAATCTGGTATAATGAGAATGGCTACTTCTAGAATGTTGCTCATAATGTACCTGGCATTATTACAAGCCATTGTCACATGCAACCTACTTCATGTACATAAGATGCTGTGAGATGGGAAGTATAGTGTTTTTACTTTATACTAAAGCTTTATACTTTACAGAAATGCAGATTTTATATCATGTATTGTTTGCATGAATAGGAAAATGCAAAATGTGATGTTTATGCTCTAACAATACTTGTGTGTTTCAGCACCATTTGCCTTACTGTGTGAAACTCTTTATATCTTTGAAACTGACTCTGAGTTTTCCCAGTAGAGAATTAGAGCAGACAGTGGCCCTAGCGAAGCGCCGTGAGGAGACTCTGCATCGTCACCGATATTGTCGTCGTCACCATCGCCATGACCTCGACGGCTTAACAGTGACCACACCCCTGTCTGTCCCTACCCTCTTCAGAAGGAGCAAATCCTTAAACTTCATAGCATCCAAAGGTATAGAATAGATAAACTATCTCTCACTATTTCATAAAGAAAGAAAATTAGGCATAAAAAAAGAATCCTGTCCCTCAGGTAATTAGATGGATTTAAACCAGATACGTCTATCACCAGAGAGCCCCCACTTTCCACCATTAAATATGCTGATTTTCACAAGGAACAGGACATATTTGGGAAGGGGTAATTAGTTTTAGTTTTATGAAAGTAATTACATGATGTAAAATTTTTAATAGCTTTTACTGTACATGTGATGCTAATATGATTATACTTGTAGAGATATTAAGTCACTGATAATTGCATGAAGATGCACGTTTTCAAGTGATCCTACTATTAAGATTTGACTCAGTTAAAGAGTGTATTTGAGGAAGGAAGATGTACAAGGACAAGAGCCAATATTGTCTGGACATCTCCGGATGAGAATCTGAACTGAAGGAATGGTCATGGGAACAGAAAAAAAGGAAAAAAGTAATTAAGACTGAATAACTGAAAACCGTAGTTCTGATCATACAAACATCAGTTCCAAGTCAAGGAGTTAGGGCAAAGGAAAGGGAAAGCTTCCCACTTGAACAGATTACGGAGAAAGTGGGCCATTGGTGAACAGGAGGAACATAAATGGGGCACAGATGTGATGGGAGATAATCTCTATAAATTTACTCCTTCACTTATCTGAAAAATGATGTCAAGTTTCTGACCTGAAAATCCTTTCCTTTTGTCAGTGTGAAACCTTCTTGCGTGTGGAGGTGTGGTAGGGGGTTGTTTTGTTTGTCTATTTTGATTTTTGCTTTCTACTCAATTGTTCTAACCTTAATTTCCAAAGTGCTCAGGCTTACACTAAAGTCAATCTGTGAGTTCTGGTCTTCATATTCTGACAAATAACTTCTTTTGCAGATGTCAGCTTGACTTGGAAACACTGTTCTGTTTTGTTTTTAAACAAATTGGATAGTTTCCTTCTCCTTTCAAAAAGGAATCATTGGCTTGCAAAACATTCCATAAGGTGAATATTGTATTCCTATATTGAGGCTAAATGCAGAGATTCCAGTGAGATAAGTGTATGCTTTATAGAGTAATCTGCTTTCCATCAGGAATGTATTGTAATGTTTAATTTCCTGTGTATACACGGCTTATCACAGGCATTTCATGGCTGGCACAGGAAAATAATGTTTTAATTTTTATGCATAGAAGATAGCTGACATTCTTTTAAGGGTGGAAATTTCATTTATTATTGTTCAGTTATTTTAATTTTCTTCACTGAGGCACAACTTTCCTTTTGTGTCAGACATTGTGTGCGAGCTTCAGCTGGTGTGGATTTCAGAAGTAAGAACCACACGATTGACTAGAGTTTTTTCCTCGCCCTGTTCCAATCCTATTAGTAGCAATTTCATCATATCGTTACTCTTTCCCATTTGCCTCAGTTTTGTAAATCTGAAAGGAACCGCCCTCCTGTATAAAACAGTTGTGTACATTTCCTCTTCATGGTTCCCTTCTGAAATGTTACAGAACTCCCAAGGGTGCAGCGCTTTCATTTATTGTCTGTGTCCTACTGTCAGGGCAGAAAACATCTCCTCACCCTCTGATAAGCTTTGATAATCATTTGCTCACTGAATGAACAAATGAAGGCATGAGTGTTTTCTGTGTTTTTCTGGCTGTTCATTATTTATGTATCCACAGGAACAAATAAATCAACTTCTCCAAATGCACATACAGTCTAACTTTTTAGAATTACATTAAATTTATAAGTCAGTATAGGAAAAACTGACGCCTAAAAGTAACACATTTTTAGACCAATGAGGAATATTCTGCTATTTGTTAAAATCTGCTTTTGCATTTTTCAGGAGTACTTTCAGGTGTTTCGTGTTTTTGGGATATGATATGTTAGTCTTAAGAAAAATGAGCTAAGAATCCAATGTACTTCCCACCCCTCCTGTAGAAGGCAGTAGAAGAGAAGCATGTCGGGGGCCAGCTCGGGCTGCATGATCATTTTCTTGTCTAAGGCAGCGCAAATAGTTCCTGGCACAGAGTAAATGTGAGGCAAATGCTTGCTGAAAGAAGGATAAAAAAAACTGTCAAGATCTCCTAATATACAATACATTGAATCATACTCATGTCCACCCTGCGACGTAACTTTAGAAACATCACTCTTAGTGCTAGAGGCCATTGTGGTTTTATAAAGAAGGAAAATGTTATTCAGAGAGAAACTGTATTTGCATAATCCACACGATTTGAAACAGACAATTATGCATTCATAGTAAGGCCTTTAAGACACAATCACAGCCTTCCTCCCTTCTTTCCTTCCCGTCTTTCTCCCCCTCCCTCTCTTCCTTCCCTGCTTCTTTCCTTCCTTCCCTCCCTTTTTCTTTCTCCTCCTCCTTCCTCCTTCTTTTCCTTTTCTTTTTCCTGCTTGCTTTTTTCTCTCTCATCTTTCCTCATACCTTGTAAAATTTGAGTGTCATTTAAGCACATTAATCGATTTTGAAGGTTAAAAGTAGTAACAAAGCATTACTTTATTTTCTTTGTGCTTATATTTTAATTATTATTCTATAAGATATGTTTTTAAAATTTCCATTTGGAGATGGCATTTTGAACACTGTTTTATTTATTCTCTGCCAAAACTAAATCAGGATATTTTTAAAGAGATAAAATATGTAGGGTTCAAGATTTCAAACATCACTTAGCACATTAGATAATTATTTTATTTTTCTTAGGACAGGAAGGAGAATAAGTCACTTCTATATCAGGGTAGGGAAAGTCACAGCTAAGGATGTTCACAGAGAAAGAGCCTGAAAATAGGGAAGTGTGTTATTCAGTCAAACCTTGCAGAGATTAAGACTTATGCAATCAAATGCCATGAGAAAAACAGAAATAAATGAGGCCAAACGTAGAGGGTAGGTGATACTCTGGACCTGACACCATCCTAATTGTACAGCCCTTTTTGTACAGAGCAGTGTGGAATGAAAGTGGACACTGTACTAGATACTGTAAGATGCACCCGGTCTATGCTTGGTTCTCCTTTTCCTTTCTGCCTTTATCCCTGGGGCTGAGAAGACTGGATATTTCACCTTTTAGCCTTAAAAGAAGTTTGAATGGCCATGTGAGACTAATTTGATAATATTCCAAAGTAGAAATCCAGCCCATGACAGGATTTTAAAAAGATGTAATCTGTACATGGACCTCAAAAGGCAGAAGTCAAAATAATTAAGAATACACTGTGGGTGATGAGGCTAAGCCGCTGTTCCAGTGACAGCGGTTCCACTATGGGGAAAGACCATGGAAAAAGAGTCTCTGTGGTTAAGACACAAATATTGCATTTTCTGTAACTTACAGGAAAAATGACCTCATAATTAGATTGCACTGGGGTAATTTGAGCTCTTTTGCTCTGTTGGAGAGAAATACAACGCAGAGGACAATCTTTGAAGGACAGGTGAGAATCGCTGGAAAAGAAAAATATAAAAGATCATTAGTGGCAGCATGGTGCATTTAGAAATCACATGGCTTGGGGACAGTGGCCACGGGCAGACCTATTTTCTTACCCTAGCTGGCCATTCCTTCCTTCCTGTGTGAGCCTGAGTGTTTCATCTCCTCTGTGATCCGCAGTTGCAGTAAAAGTTTGTCACATACACGTGTCAAAATATGCATGACTAGAATCTATTCCACTAGATTTTTTGGAGGTGCTGTTTTGAGAAAATAATTTAAAAGCAAAGGAGTTATTAGATGGAGGTAAAAATGGGGACCTCATCACACGGAACACAACGAGGGAGAAAATAAACGGAGTAAAAGGACAGAGATGCAGCATTTATTGGCTGAGTTGGGAGTGAGATGTCGAAGCCCAATATTTCATCTTTAAGTTATGTCAAGGTGATGACAAAGTCTGTGCACATCCCTAAGATTGTTTTGCTGGAGTAGATTTGCAGGGCCATGGAGAAACATTCAAGATATCTTAGTGTTGAGGTATGAAGCAGTGGCTGAAATGTGGATTGAAGCAAGTGTACCAGGGACACAGGCTGAGGGTAGACAGTGACCACAGGATCTGAAGAACCTTTGCTGGATTACAGGGGTCAAAATAAAACTTCTTATGCAGAGAATGGAAGCAGAATAGAGAGGAAACACCGTGCATGAGCTGGACCCTATTCATACTCCTTCTGTTCCACATCTTTAGGATACACGAAGAGAGGAAAGTCAATGGGTAAGAGGAAGTTTTACAGCTCATATGCTATGGAAAATCTATAGATTTGTAATTTCAATCCATCATTTCAATTTCAAATGTATGCATTATTAAGGTATTTGGGTCTCAGGTTTTATAAAATGAATAATAGTGTCCAACTCAGCATTGTTACTATGATTAATGTCACAGCAGACTGGACTCCAATAGTACAAAAAGTAAGCATGGTGAGCACCCTCCTGAACCCTCTGGTGAAGCAAGAGAAAGAGGCGTGTGGTCCTGAGGAAAGCACGGTTTCGGCTGATGGGAAGAGCACTGGAGGGGAGAGGCTGTGTTCCCTCAGACATGGCTCACAAGAAAAGCTTGGGCGCTGTCCATGCGCAAGGCCACAGTGATCAGCTGCTGCATAAAACACGGCTATGAACAGAAGAAAACAAACACCACCCCTGTCAGTATCACCTTGGGAAATGTGTTCCAAGTGGGATTTCACAGTCATTTACAGACGTGTACCTTGCCCCTTCACGTACTTCACCCGCATCTCCTGCTAAACTTCCAGCAGTAAGAATTTCATCTTTGAGCCAGGAATACCAAGAGGCAGGAGAACAGCAACCAATGAACTTTTGCAAATGACATAGCCATTTTTCAGAATTTCTAATCTGTTACACTTCACTCAATTTCTTCCAAAGAAAACACAACTACGAAAATTCTCTGTTATTAATATTATTCTATACTATTAATGGTATTATTAAATTATTAATAATCTAATAATAGGAAATGTCATCATAGAGTATAAATATTTTGTTCAACTTGTCATGGCTAAGAATTCAAACCTTGATTCAAAATGTAAGTTGGTATTTGCCAAAAGAACATAGAAAATGTTTACATGCCCTTTTATATACCACATGTTGGGGCTGGGCATATAGCTCAGTGGAAATAAGCTCCTGGCCTGGCAAGGGCAGGGTTCTGAGTTTGATCCCCAGTGCCCCCCCAAAAAAGAAACTATATACCACATGTAATTTTGTAACAGGACTCAAATTCATTGATGATCTTCTAAAATAGAAATTTGTTTTATCATACTCAAATTTGAGTCACACAATTTTATGTTACATCAATATAAGAACACTTTGCACATACTATACCTTACAAATACAAGTTTATTTTACCTCAGACTAACTTTTTAGGAGAAAATCTAATTTATATTTTTTATTATAGATGCACTTCTTCAGTTTTGCTATTACATTTTGGTGTTAAAATTTCCCAAAGCAGTAATCTGAGTTCTGAGAATCCCAGAAACACAAAATCTCATAGATTTGAATAAATATGGATGAGGAACTCTTATGTCTTTGGAACTTTTATGCTGTTTAATAAACATAAAGGGGAAAATATGGTAAATCCACATCCCTAAAAAAAATGATAAGCTGTGAGTCATTTTAAAGCTTTTAGATATTGTGCATTTTTATCTACAAATACTACAGATGGGTGCTCTCAACTACAAGAAATACATGTAATTTAATTATTGATAATTATATTTTTCAATGTTTAGTTTTCTAAAAAAAGGAAAAAAAGTCCAACTGCTAAGATATTATCATGAAAAAGTTGTTGAAAAGTGAAAGTTTCCATAAAGTGAGGAAAGTTTTTAAGATATGTCATAATAGAGGAATTGTTTTTGTAGCCAGAGTTGACAGTGGTTTATAAAGCACTCTCAGAGTGCAAAGGACCTCCTTCTCTTTTCTCTTATGCAATAGTTTTGTTGCAGTGAGGAAGTATGGGCAGAGAGATTGCAAATATCAATCTATTATCTGAACAGAATTAAATCGGTGTTCCTTGAACTCTGTGTGAGTGGTGTTTTATGCCCCAAACTTCTTTGTTGGGGAGGGGGTAACATGTCTTGTAGGGTGGTGAGCAACACAGCTTGACATGACCCAACTAGAACTTCCAATCATGAATCTCCAGAAATTGCCAAAATTTTCATTGGTTTAAGCCAGTGAACCATACAATTTTCTTTTATAACCAGCATAATCTGCTGTAATAATATGTTGGTTTTAAGATCAGTGCACCATTTTATATAAAGTAGCAGTCTGGGAATTTTGTAGGAAGAGCACTAAGTTTGCATATCAACTTTGAAGAACTGAGATCAAATAAGTAACCCTTTTTCTTTTGTACAGGGAATCAAACTCAAACTTGGGACCTTGCACTTGCTAGGCGTGCACCACGCCGCTGAGATATATCCCCAGCTAAATAAGTAACCTTGTATCTTATGAAAATGGTACATTTCTCTGTTCAGTTAGATATTGGTTAAAGGCTCTCACCAATAGTTTGTAATTTTATTGTGCTGATACTGTATTTTATTTATTAAAGTTATTCTTAATCAGTATATTAGTATTTTATACTAGAGATGTATTCTTAATTTTCTTTTGGAACATATTTTTCCATTTATATATCAACATAATAGTTTACTGAGGTTGTAAGCTTATATATTAGTGTTTTTGGATTCTTAAGGAAGTTTTAAAATAAAAGCTCCTCTGTTCAGTAAATACTGATTTACCGTTTTTATCCGATCACCATTTGTTGGTTTGCTTTGTTTTAGCGCTTAGGCTTATTTCACTATGTAGAATGCCCGGTATCAGACAGGTCAGGAACGTGACGGTGCTGTAGCTCCTTTTGCATCTCTTTGGGAAGAGTGTCAGTGCCGGGAATGACGCTTTGTGTCTAGATGTCCCCGCTCAAGGCCGCATGAGCTCGTAGGGGTGCTTCCAGAGGTGCCTGGATGTAGCGTGTGTCCACGTGGGTTAGGGTGTGATAGCTAAGTCAGTCCTCTGACTGGTTTAGCTTAGTTCTTGGGACAGCTAACAGGAAGATGCTCCCTTGTGTGGGTGGCTCCGCCCAAAGGGACTGTAGCATGATGGGATAAAAGGAAAGGGAGGCTTGCCGCTGCTACTCCTGCTGCTTCACTGCCTCCTGCCCGCCTCGCCCTCGATTCCTCTGCCCTGCGCCACCCTACTGTGGAGCCTGCCAATGCTACACTGAGACCTCTGCAAACTGTGAGCTACTATAAATCTTTCTTCCTTTGACTTGGGCTGTCAGCTAACTTGTCCCAGCAAGAAGAGTAACTTAGACACAAGATCCAGGCAAAGAGGCCTGTAGTGCTTCCACAGAGTCTCGGGCTACTTCCAGATCTGTAGTTAGGACCATATCCTATCTGTGGATCCACCAGCGGGGCATGGAGCTCACTTCCCAGATCGGGCCTCTTTGGTCCTTGCCTTCCCTGGGATTCAAGCCTTTTATGGGAAGCGCAAATTCCCACAAAGGCACTCTTGTCTGAAGGTCACTGCCAGATTGCTGTTGCTGCGCAGTAATGGGAAAGGGGTCCTGTTATTGTGAATTCCTGCGAAAAGACAAAATGAAGATGCGTTAAATCTAATGAAATTTTCTTGAACAAGGAAAAGTTTCTCCAACTGGGCAGCATTCTGGAGAGCAGTTGGTTCAGAACACCCATCCTGCTTCGTAGATGTGTGGGCTCTATATATTTCCAGGGAAAAGACTGTCTGACTGCAGCTGGCACATGATGTGTATGGCACGGTGTAGTTAAGCACATGTCTGTGTACACGGGATATGTTCGGTTAGCAGCCTGTGAGTGTCTGCAGCACCACTGCTGCAACTGGCTTACTGTTGTGCTTAAATGGAGTATACTTTTAGGTTGTACTTTGTTCACACATGTAGTTAACATACAGTTCACAGTATATACTGGATATTTTGCATGAAATTAGTCTGTCTAAAATAGGTTTAGGGAAAAATTAAGTTTAATATAAAAAACCCCACAAAGTTTAATATCAATTTTTTCATTTTTTTTAAGCTAGAGATGCTTTCCTAGGGATTTTGCCATTTCATCTAAGTTTTCACATTTATTAGAATAAAATTTACAAAATTCCTTTATAACTTTTTCAATACAGGTGTGTATATTGGTAATGCTCTAGTGTGACTGATGATGTTGGTAAAATGTGTTCTCTCCGAATGACCACTGTAGGTACAGGGCCTGAATTCCATGGTCTTTTCAAAGAACCTGCTTTTAGTTGCACTGATGCCCTGCACTACTTCTTTGGATTTTTTTATAATTTTGATTTCCGCTACAAACTGTAATTTCCTCCTCATAATTTGGACTTTGTTAGCTCCCATTCGCTTTTATACTGTTAATTTATATTAGATGCTTCTTTCATTCTAATACACCCATGTAATGTGGTCAGGAAGAAGTTACTTAACACTTTGTGTGCCAGTTATTTTATCTAGTTAAGTCATAAAATTTGTTGGAATGTGGAACTTTGAAACAGTACCTGAATATGATTAATACTCTACATGCTGCAGTTTAATATTTCCGTTATTACATACTCTGAACTAACCTTTCATAGGCTCATGTCTTCAGAGGCTGGCTATTGGAAGGACCATGAAACACCGCACTTGAGAGTGTATTTATCTCTTGGTGAGTGAAGAGCTGACTGTGTGCTGAGGAGTGGTCTGTAGGATCTGCGCTGCTGGTTTTGTCACCTAGAAGTGCGAATTCCTGTTACCAGTCCTTTATTCTCTCTGGCTCTCTCCTCTCACTCTCTGCCTCCAGGCCAGCAGTTTCCTCCACAGTCCCCTTCTCCAGGATGCTTCTGCCTCAGAACTGGCTCACCATGGACTCACATATCCAAGATCATGAGCCTGAACAAATCCTTACTCTTTAAAGTTGTACAAGTCAAGTGTGTTGTCCTAAGGACAGAAAACCGACTCATGTAGGGAGTTCGTACCAGAGAAGTAGAATCATTGCTGTGGCTATCCCTGGCTATGTGCTTCAGAGCCTTGGGGCCTCGCTTGTGGGAAGAGTTTGGAAAGATTTGGGTATGTGGGCTACAGAAGCTGAAGGGTGGTATAAGCAGAGATGGTGACTGATTCTGCTGAGAGCTCAGAAGAACAAAATGTGATAAGAATATAGACATTACACACCATGTCTATGAGGTTTCCGATGGGTACTAACACCCTTGGGGACTGGACTGGGGTCATACAGGTCACATTCTGAGAATACGTTTGTTTATATGCCCTAAAACTTTGTGCGGAGTTGAGTTGAAGAGTGCTGGACTGATTGATGTGGTACAGCAATTTCAAGGCAGACCAATATTCAGTCTATGGAATGTGTACTCCTGTCAAATCACCTTCCCTTATTTATGACAGAATACTATCTCTGAGATGGGGCCCTGAGAGGTTAAACTTTTGGTAGTTTGCAAATACACACTTTTCTAAATGTTAATATTATTTGATGTTCTGAAAGTCAAATATGAAATGTTTAGATTTTTGACTATTTTTGTGGTTGCTAAACTACATTTGTGCTTAATCCAGCATTTTTAGCTCAGAAGATAAACAGGAGAAGCTTCTTACTACAGCCCAAAACCAAGTTTGTGTGCTTGATGCAGAGTAAATACCACGCACAGAACTCCAATGTTTGAAGTAGAGAAGTTTAATCAAGAAGGTAGGATGCTGACTTCAGATTCATGACCTCCAAGGCATGGTTGTAGGTTACAGTGTATAAGTGGAAATGAAACAGAAGGAGGAAACTGGTAGTTTCATACATTTTGATAAAAGCAAAATTTTCAATATTCTTGATGCTAAAAGACAACTGATAGACCACCAAACAACTTGTGGTTGTACAAATCAAATGTGTAAGTCATCGTGTGACACAGATCACTCACTATTCTGGAACAAAGACAATTATAGGAATGGGAACAGATGCTGATCAATTTGCGGGAAAAAATAGAATATGTTACCCTTTAACTGAATGGTTCAATTCTCTTACAAGAAAAAAATTAATTAATTTTGTTATGGGTTTTGCATTACAAACCTACATTCACTGCATTCTTCCTATGTGCCCAGCAAATCCTGTCAGTCAGGTATCACTGATGTAACCCAACAACCATAAGAATATAGGGTTATTAACGTTCACATTTACCTATCATGGTTTCAGTGTTTGTGTCCATTCCAGAATTCCACTGTTAAAATTCAGCCCCCAGGGTAATGATACTAGAATAGGGGGGTCTTTGGAAGTTAGTGCCTTGTTAAAGAGGCTTTCTAGAGTGTCTGTCCCCTTTTGTCCCTCTTCCCTTCCACCATGTGAAGACATAGCTCTTCCTACCATCCTTGGTGAGTGGAACGGTCATTCCTTATCCAAAGGATCATCTCGGAAGCTGAAACCAGGTCTTTCTTGAACAAGGAAGTTTTCTGTGCCTTCATCTTGGACTGAGCAACTAGTAGAGCTATTAGAAACTCTTTTCTTTTTTTTCTTAATTTTGTATCCCAATATATTTAGTTATAGCAATAGTAACAGACTAGGAAAGCTGGGATCCAAACTTACGCAGTTGGTAGTTATAAGAATTAATGTGTAGAGAATGTGGATTCTACCTCAGATTTCTCTCACTCTACATTTAATCACTCTACAATCATCTAGAATCATTCATCCATTTTATTAGACAAGATTTAGTGGATCAAAATATATGCATTTAATATGCAAACTCTGGTTTGTGACAAGTTGATGGAATAAGATGGGAAAAGAAAAAGAATCTTACATGATGTTTGTTGCATATTCTCACTGTCATTCATACTTCTGTAATGTTTAATATCACGACTACTTAACATTTTCTGAGGAAAATGTATGATGCAAATACCAATATTTAGTTCCGAGAAATTGAAAAACACCAAGTAATTAAGGTTCTAAACTTTTCCTTTTATTGTTAGCTACTTCAAGGGAAATGCTAACAGTCTGTGAGGTGACCAATTACTGGACACTCTGCTAATTAGATTTACTGAACAAAGCCTGTGTGTTTGTTTTGAAAGCTGTAGTTGTGGAAACACTAGAAAACAGCTAATCTTCTTGAGTGAGAACATCTGAGGCCTCCTGTCCCCCACCCAGTTTTATGGCTTAAATTCTGCATCCGGTACTAAAATATCCAGGGCAAATTTGCATCTCAAAGAAATGTGTGTGGTTTCAGTCTTGTCAGTGCTACTCTTTACAGTTATGCAAGTAGTAATTTGATAAGAGACCTTTAAATCAAGGAGTTAATTAGCTTTCAGAGGAGATCAGCCCCATTCAGCGTGGTATGACCATAGACTTAATTAGCTTTCAAAATATTCTGTAGTCCTTTCCTATTTGTTCACTTTTAATGCAAAGCTAGGAAGGAGAGTGTGGTAATCTGACAGCGCCATTGTCCCCGTACTTCCCCCTGCTCCAAACTGCTTTCATTTTTAAGAATATGTTTTCTTTTTCTGTATGAAACTGGCAATGGGTAGGCAAATAGCCCAAAATACAAGTCATTATTGTACACAATGCTACCAGGCTTCAGAATAGTTGGTGTTATACCTAAAGTGCGTTGAAATATGAAAACACTTATGTAGGGAGAGTTAGGTGTGTAAAATAAACCCTTATGAAAGGGAAAATGAAAGAAATAACTTGGAACTAGGAACATGAAAACTGATATCCCCCCAGTGTTCAGCCTTAACAATAGATGCATGCTGAATTTTCTTTGTTTCAGGGCTCTTTTAAATTTGTTTAGAAAGGTTTTGAAAAGATACAGTGTTTCTATTTCCAAGGGCAGTCATATACCTAAATTCTGGCAAAAATGAACCACATATAAGACAATATGGGGGAATAGCTCAGTGGTAGAGCGTTTGACTGCAAACATAAGACAACACTCACAAATTGTTGTGTGTCATCCCTTTTGTGTTCAATTTGACATCATGATGTAAACTTACCCTGTTTACTGAGGAAGAAAAGAAGTACTATATTTGTTGAATGTTTTCTCAAGGCCACACAACTGGAAAATTTTTAAATGAGAATTTAACTTTGGGCTTGTTGACATCAGGGTTGCCTCCTTTTCAACTCAGTAATAACAGAAATCTTGCAAGGTTCAGTTTTAGGGCCATTAAGAAACAAACTACCAGAAATAGTGGTAGGTTTTTCCGGCACAGAAAGAAGTAAAGCACAATAAAATGCCTTTATTGTGGGCGCAGAGAAGACCACAGTAAGAAAGAGAGATGTGAAGCTTCTGTCTGCCTGGTCTAGGGTCTAAGGTTAAATAGGCCCAGGCTGGAGGCAGGGGTTTAGGGGCTGGACCGCCTGATGTGGCGGACCAGGACTGGGCAAGAGTGTGGGAAAAGGAAACAGGATATTACAAAAAGGGAAGTAGGAAGTCACAATTTGACTTGGAGGAAGAAGGATGGGGCTTAGCACATGACCTCTAGTGACCAGCGCCATATTGGCTCAGTGCCATAGCAACGACCTCCAGTGGATGGTGCCATAGAGACCTGGCAAGAATTCCAGTGAGTCGAGAAATCCATCAAAAAGGATTGTATTTTTCTTGGTCAGACAGTAGCTGTTGAATGTATGTTAATGGAAGCAGTTGTAATATCAAGAAAAAAAAGAGGCTCTTTTGTTTATTGAAAAGAAATACTTTCCATGGAAAAGAAATTGGATAATTTAACAATTTATTGTAGATGCTTATTTTTGTGTACACTTAGAAATGTGTACAAAAAGATACCTGCCATTAAACTGATGTAGGCTTTCATCACAGAAAGCTGGAAATGTTACTGTGCAGGGACAGTGGCGCCTTTTTCTTCTTTCATTTAGAATTACAAATATTAAGAATAAAAGGTTTATGCATTTCTTATTAACAGAAAGTTTAGCTAAATGTAAACTTTGCCCTAAAGTTTTGCAGAGGTATAGTACCAACAAAAAATACCGAAGCATTTTTAAACTATATAAAGATTTCAAATGGAGAATGATTTTATTTCAGTTTTATTATATATTAGCATATAAAAAGGTCTCATTTTATGAGGCATCTAAAAGAATCAAAACGACATTTATAGCTATATTTTAAACTCCAAATTTGAGAGCAATTTATTGTATTTTTGACTTCATAATATTCTCTATTAAATCAAAGAAAATTCAAACTCTATACTCTTTACAAGATTAATATTTTAGGCAAGTTTTCCTTAAAAAACAAAATAAAACAACCCCTGTCCCCCAAAACAGCCAAAAACCATTGTTGGTACATTGTCAGTTTCTGTCTGGGGTGACAAGTCCTGAGAATGTGGTGGGGCAGACGAAAGGAAACCCAGGAAGACAGAGTAATGGGTGGGGGCTGCAGCTTCTAAGACTGAACACTCAATTACAATCTTCTTTAGCCTTTTACTGTGATACAAGCAAAAAGTAGCAACTTGGGGAAATGGAAAGAATCATTAACAAGATTAGTGAGGACAATACAATTTAATTATCGCAGGAACTGACTTTGACTTAGGTAGCCATCATGGGGCATATCTCAGCAAAGCATCTAGGGTTTTCCCAATGGCTTTCCACAGGGAGTAAGGTTCTGCTATCATTTCCTTTTGTTATAGGCAGCTGAGTTAGGTAAAAATATTATAGGCAGTCAGACAGGGCCAGGACACTGAAGGAGCCAACATGGAAGACAAGATACCTTATGAATGTAGACATACTTGCTGTGGGCCAGACCACAAGACAAAAGACCAAAGAAATGCACCCACACACCTCCCTACAGGTGGGCTTTAGGTACTGATATTCTAGATAGGGAGCAATTACCTTGAAAAAACCAGGAAGAGCCACTAGCAAGACCCCCTGCAGGAAAGGCCCCTTGTTATGGTTTATACATTGTTTCAACTTGGAGAGTCTAGAGGTTTGGCTGAATGACTCAGCAGGAAGCCAAGGTGCTTACTTTGTATACATCCTGAGCCTGTGGAAGAGGAGGACATGGCGCCTGTGTGAGAGCTACACGCCCCCTGGGTGGGGGTAGGTTGTTTACAATGTAAGGGAAGAGAAGAGGCTTCTTGCAGCCATTCTTCCCTTTTGCTGTTTGTTTTTGCTGTGCTCTGCTGCCATGAACATTCGCCCTTTGCCATGTGCCACTCTGGCTCAGAACCAGACAAGTATGGACTGAAACCTCCAAAAACTGTAAGCTAAATAAACCTTTCCTTTCTTCATTTTGGGCGTTGGGTATTTTGTTTCAGCAACGAGGAAAAAGTAACCAAGACAGAATTTGGTACCAGTGGAGTAGGGTTGTTACCTGAAGGATTATACTTGTAATCTTACTGACTGATCATAGTTTTGTCCCACCTAATGCTCGCCTTGTAATTTCCTGTTTTCCCCCTATCTTGGACCCACCGCACCTCATGGTTTTCCTCTACAAAGTCCCTGGGAAGGGCGAGGTCCTTGGCAAACCACACTGACCCCTTCTGTCCCTCTCTCGGACAGAAGCTTTCTTTCCCTCAATAAATATATTCTGCTCTTAACCTTCATTGTTCCTAAAATCCATTCTTCCATTTTAGAGAACATGAACTCGTCGCAGATATCATTCAGGGTGGGCGTTTCTATTTTCCTGTATCACTTTTACACTAATGCTTTGTTAGATTTCCTCCAGAATCAAACAGTCACAAGACTTGCTCAGGATGAAAGTTCCAAATAGGTAACACATTAAAGGGTAAACTATAGAAGGGTAAACTATAGAAAAACATATCTTTTTCCTGCAGTTCACAATACTACACAGTGCCAAACTCCCACACTTGGAATTGGCATGTTTGTGCCGTCAGTTCAGAGCAAAACATCCTATTGTTATTAGATTCATTTTAAAAAGACTGACAATACACTATTTTCATATTTTTTGTTTATTTGCACAACTTAAACCAGATTACTGGTTAAAATGCAGCAGTGCAAAATTTATAAAATGAGCTACTTTAAAAGGAAAGCAAAATAACCAGGGGTGACTCTTTGTTGAGGCTCTTGCACAGAATAGGAACAGAAGGCATCCCCAGGACCTCCTTTACTCAGGAAGAACAAGGAGACCACAACCTGGGAGTGTGATTTGCTCACTTTGGGGGCACATTCAAAGGGCAGTAGTCAGAGTTTGAATCATGTTCCAGGAGAGGCCAGTGCAAGGATTTCGGAGTTCATGCATTTAATCTATAGAAATCATTTTTAGCTGGAGAAATTAAGCCTACATATTCGGAAGCAGTCTTTATTTATGAAAACGTTAAGCAAAAAAAATAAATAAAAGATGAGAAGGGCCATCTCAAAGAGAAATAACTCTGCTTCGTAAGGTCCCTGATGGTAGGTAAATTCAGTAACACTTTTTGAAAGGGAAGGAAATACCGGACTAAATTGGGTGGGAGCACTGTGGTATGTGAACTTCTTCCATAATAAATTTCATAGTCATGGGAAACAGAAAGTTCCCTGTACTGAAAAGACAGCAGCAGAAAACTGGTAGAGTGAATTCAAACTTAGATGTTCATATTTCAATAGCCAAGAAGTCTGCCTTCTTCCATTTGCCTCATAGTACAGTAAGTAGTCAGAGTTCAGTTTTTTTGGACTCATTTTATTATTAGTCTGTCTATTCTCTGTTCAAGGAAATGACGCGCAGACTGAGGTTCACAGACTGCGCCCACACCCAGCTTTGCAAACGATGATGTAGCGGTAGAGAAGTCTTACGTTTTGTTTCCCACTTCAAATAAACAAAGGTATCTTGATTTCATTGCAGAAGTCATCGTGACTCTGAGATCTTCAGTAGGGAAGCTTGCTGGTCTCTCCTTGTACCTCTGGGAGAAATGGGAGTTGGTGTGCAGAAAATAAAGACAAGAGGCAATAGCTGGGGTCAGGTGGAGTGACCTCTTACTTGAGGCAAGAGGACGGGCTTCAACAGTAGAGGTGTTTGTTTTATACTCTTGCAAAGTTAGTATCGCCAGAGGTAATGTTGCCTAGTGACTAGAGACTGTAATTGTGCAGGCAGGATGGCTTGCTCAAGACTGCAGTAGCTTGGCCTTTTGGGGCACTCTGGTTCTGTGCTGCCCTCACACATCTGACCAATTTCCAGCTCCAGGGGCTCCCAACAGTCTTTCATTTCAATCTCTATCGCCACCTCCATAGTTTAAATTTTCCTTACTTCGTTTCAATTTTTATATTATTATTACAATCCTCCCTGCGTCCTACAATGCTCACCTTCATAAAGGTTCCAGTTTCCAGACTTAAGGAGCTATCTAAATTAAAATTTTAGCCCTTTGTAAAACGTTTACAAGGTTTCAAACGATCCATAGAATTCATTTCAAACTTTTTCTTGCTAAGAAATAATTTACCCAATATAAAGGCACACACAAAGGCCCAGTTCAACTCAGTAATGGCTCCTGGATACAATTAAACATTATAGCTCAGAATATATTAATATCTTCTTTTTGTGAAGACATTTATTCGTATAAAATTATTTTCACTTTAATGTTTCAATTTTTTGTAGTAACAGCTGTATTTTAGATAGATTTATTTTAGTTTTGGAATTATACTAGAAAATACTGACTTTGGTCAGTATTTAAGTGTACCAAAATTATTAACCATTATGAGATATAACATGATTATGAACTTCCAATGCTATATTTTCATCAGCCAGACATTGAGAGAAATTGTTGCAACACTTTCAAAGTTGATGTATGAATTTGCAGCATTTTTGAAGCAATACATTTTTCATTTATTCGTTCCAGAGAGTGAAATAAGTTATCAATGAGGTTTATTCTTCATGTTTTATCTTTCCTAAGATATCATATACAATTTTTACATAACTTAAAAATATTCCTTTAGTCTCAAAACTGCATTGCTCATCTTTTACATTAATTCATCCAAAATTGTAAAATCTCACATTGCTAAGTGAACTCAAATTTCCTTCAGTATTCTCACTGTGTTCTAAACTTTCAGCAAAATATTTAGTTTGCAACAGTGATTGTCAAATTAAGTTTGTTTAGCTTGTGGAAACTAGAAAGCATGCATGTTAGTATAATCATGATTTATCAGGTAATATTCATGTTGTATCAGGTATTTCAATAATGTATTTTCTTTGTTAAGAAAAATAGTGTGACTTTTGGTCTCATTAGAAAAATTTGTATCAGCATCTTTGTATGGAACTCTAAATGGGCTATAATAGAAAAAAGACGTTTTGAAAATCACATACTGTTTTATTTTAAATACATTTGGAATGGGAACAATTCAAAAATTTAATGAAACCCTAATGATGTATCAGCATTTAGCATTCTCTTTCTTGGTGCTGGTGTTTACTAAAGTATCAGTGCTCGACTGTGTGATACTTTTACTGCTGGAAATCATTTGAATAGATTTAATGAGTCGATAGCCCTGTATTCTCCTGTCATACCCTTTCACTCCATCAGTACAGTTTTCCTATGATTTTTCACTAGTTATTTTGTGGTACATTATAAAATTATCTAGATGCACAGAAATATTTTGTATGAATACTAAACTCCACAAAGAGCTAACATTCAAACTCTCAGCCAAATAACCTGGAAATGTTCAGCACAAAACTAAATTACCAAAGATGCTAAATCAAGTACAGTATGTGTTCAAATCACCCCATTTATGTTTCTTTGAAAACATAAATTCGTCCCCAAGTTACACCTTTAATCTATTCTTTGTGCCGCCTCATTATTTGGCATAGTTTCCCCACCTAGAGTTTAGAGATCTGCTTTATAATTTCCTGCTGCGTACTCTGAATCCAAAATGCGATAGTCTCAGAATACACAATCAATATAACCATGTCTTAATTCTGAAAGAATTAAGAAATGCTTTTTGTTTTTTAACTATATCGTACTAATGGAATGTTTATGTTTCCCTATTTTGTAATATTGTAGCAATGTCAGCATCATAGAAACTGAATTTTTCTCCTGACAATGTTTGTCTCTTCCTTTCCTGTGTTCTTTTACATGGTCAGATTAAATTTTCTTTGCATAATTATTTTGAAAACACAGAGTAATCAAATTCAGGATGAAATTAGCAAAGATTTCTTTTAGGTACATTATATTTTGTTCCATGTAATTTGGCAAGAATTATATTATTGTTTTGCAAAACTAATTATAAAAGTTCATCTTGTATGCTTAGGCAATATACATTGAAATAATGAAATCCAAAATAAAGTTATTTTATTTTAACGTTTTGAGATATTTTGAGATTGCAGTTATTACCCAAATAAATCAGCAAGAGAAAATCTATAGTGCTGAGTATTTCTAATGGCAGCAGGTGTCCTAGATCCTCAAGCTGAAACAGGGCCCTAGAGTAAACTTCAGGAGCAACCTTCTATAAAACTGGAATATAACTGTGATTTGCAGGGCACATTGAACAAGCCATTTAGAATGTCACAAAAAATTACTGGACTTCAATAAAATATTCACAGACTTCCAGTTGATTTCACCTCTCCCTAGTTACATTAGGGTATGTGTGCACACACATACTTACACACACACACATGCACACACAACTGTACACAGATTTGGCAAGGATGAAAAAGTGACTACAGGTGAGATGACACTGCCATGAAGCTTTCTCTCATAATAAAGAAAATAGATTAATTTTAGTCTTAAAAGTATATCATCTAGGAGAATAAATTAATGGAAACACAAATGCAAGGAATATAATTATTAAAAAACACTCAAAATGCTAAGAAATAAAATTCAGTTTTTGAAGAAACATTTAAAGTTCACAGCCACTGGAAAGTGCTATGGGACAATTTGCTGTTAAAATATTATTCACTAAAGCAAGACCCCACAGATATGAAGATGAAACCAGAGAGGTAAAAATGGAAATTAGACAACTACAGAAACAAATCAGTGACCAAAATGACTAAATGCATCAAAAGGACTGTTATATAAATTAGTATTTAATTACATCAGATAATAGAAGATTGATAAACTTTCTTACCTGGTGTTCTTATTGATGAGCAGATTGGTACTTCTATAAATTTGAGAAATTCACTTGATGTAATCAAGTAATCCACTTGAAAAGAAGTGAAGAGACAATCTAAAGAACGGGAATTTTTTGTCAGCTACTCCTCAGACAGAGTACACATATCTGGAATATATAAAGAATTTAAAATGTCAGATCTTCCCTAAATAAAACATCCAGTCAAAACTGGGTGATTGAAATGAACAGACACTTCTCAGTAGAAGAATGAATGGTGAAAGAACAGAAGAAAAATGTTAAACATAGCTGACGAGCAGAGCACACAAATAAAAACAACACGGAGATTTCATTTCCTCCTGAAAGAATGGCTACCATCATAAAATAACAACTATTGACAAGGCTGAGGGTGGAGAGGGATGCTTCTACATTGCCCGGGGGCAGGTAAGCTAATTTAGTCACTGTAGGAATCAGTATGGAGATTCCTCAAAGAAACTAAATTTAGAAATTGCACTTGCCTCAGATGTTCTCTTTCTAGATATCTTTCAGAAACAGTTAAAGAGGTCATGCTGCGGTGATACATGAATGTTCATGTTTCTACCTGCACAACTCATATTCGCTCAATCTTGCACTGAGTCTATGATACCCATCAACAGATGAGTAGATAAAGGAAACGTGGTATTTATACACACTGGAGCACTATTCTGCCATAAAGAGGGATAAATCTTGGTTATTGGTAAGAAAACAGACACTTTGAGACCGTCATATTAGGAGAAATGAATCAGATACATCCATTTAAATATTCATCATTTCTTTTATGAGTAGGTTAAAGCGCTAAAGGAAAGATAAACAATAGCAATTAGGGAGATAGATCTTTTGTAAGTGGAAAGGGAGTCTTGTGGGGGAGGGAGGCGGAAGGGAAGGGGGTGCAGTTAGTGACGAGGTGAGGAGCAACATACGCTAAGACACACAACGTGCACGTTGCTGCTCCCCACAGCGCATGTCATCTACATGTGCAAATATGTACTCATATACAACAATTTCTAAGTGGTTTTTACTTGAAGAAAAATACAAAATGTTTACAGTATCACAGTAGAAAGGTGAATAACAGAAGGAATGCTTTTTCTTCAAGCTATAGTGAGTGTGTTAAAAACATTGTTTCCTGAGAAAAGAATACAATCGGTGAAATGGAAGGGCCAACTATGTACTATGGGAAAAACAATTCACAGTGAAAAAATTAAACCATAAGCCTTGTTACATGACTTAATGTAAAAAATATAGAAGAAATATATATATATATATATATATATATATATATATATTTTTTTTTTTTTTTTTAAACTAAGTATTGTAATTTTGTCACATAATAAGGAAAGCACCACGCCTGGATTCTAACTTAGGCACTGCAGCATGTACTACATACAAATGGTGGAGACGTATTCTGACAGGACGGAGGGAGCGTTTTGACAGTGCAGTACCAATGTGGTTGATGTTTTTGTACAAGGAGCTAAACATTATACGTTCAAAAATAAAATCTAGAATTTAATTGAAGAAAATGCAGTTAGTAGACATTATAAAGCTACAGTGCACAAGCTGATGACTCTTACTGGCAGATGTTTGACTATCAACACCCATGTCTGAGAGGAAGTGAAGCCCCCCCATCTTATACCTACTGTTGGTCAAATGACCAGGAACATGGTAACTCAAAGCCTGCGGCACCAATGACCCCCTCTTAGGACAGCTGAGACAGAAGGCTATGCTTAAGGCCAAGGAACAAAGCAATGTGTTAATAGTCTGAAACTGGCGTGAAGAAACTGATTCATAAAACCTGGCATGAACATTCATTCTGTGTCCATATGAGACTAAAAATTTGTTTTATGACAATTGTAAGATTAACTATGATATCTAAGTCTCAGTCTGAATTTCTTTGAAGAGTAAAGGAAGAGAATTAAGTAAAATAGCTTTAAAGAATAAAAATATTCTAATGTTTTATCACACAGATAACTATGACTCCTTTTAATTTTTTTCAGTCTGTAAATATAGAACATTCATTTGAAGTAAAATGTTGCGTAGAAAATAAGCAATTACCCCAAATTATATTATCCAGTAAAGTACCATATATGGTTATTAAGTACCATATATGGTTGAACTGTTTCTGGTTTGAAATTACATGTTTTTTAACTGCATGTACACACTAGATTTCAATGACTTACCTGAAAAAAAGAAAAAAATGTATAAAATCTTTTGCATTAAGCATTTAAATGATAATGTTTTGAATATATTGGCTTAAAATGTATACTAAAACTAATTTTGCTTGTTATTTTTTACACTATTAAAATATGGTTACTAGAAAGCTTAAAATTAAATGCTTTTCACGTTGTTTTTGTTCGACAGCCATAACTGCAAACATTACTTTATGTATTTAATATGTGATGGTGCTGGACATTTTAAGAAGTCATATATATATATATATATATATATATATATATATATAATTGCATATAAATGGGAGAGGTTAATCCAAGACAAAGACAATAAAATATAAGTATATGTTAAGATATGTCTGTTTTTCTGTTTTTAAATATATTTTCCCAACTTAATATCATTGTAACATTATGATAACATTATTCTGTTTGAATATCACTTATACCGAAAGAAAATGAACACTTTTCTTTTGTCTTGTTGTTTGAGACGTGGTCTCATTATGCAATTTAGACTGGCCTTGAGCTCACTTTGTAGTCCAGGCTGGTCTCGAACTCACAATGATCCTCCTGCCTCAGCTTCCTGAGTGCTGGGGTTACAGCCAAAATGAACACTTTAAATATGTGACTTGTTTTAAGATTTTTGTTTTCCTTTCTAACTTAAAAAGAATTAAGACTTATTACAACTACTGTTGAGACCATATCACCTTGTCTATAGATTAGTTGTGATTGTACTATTTTCTATGATAATGGGTGTCTGTTTGTCAATATGTTTTTGTACTTTTATGTTTCTAAAATAAAAAAATAAAAAAAAAAAATAAAAAAAAAACTGTCTGACTAAATTTGCATGTCTGTATATGGGTCCATACATCTACAATTCGAAGATATCAATGGATAAAGCAACAACTACTGTTGA
>PVLD010021126.1:0-32239 GCA_004027595.1 Dinomys branickii | reverse complement strand
TGTATGTATGTATATATGAATATACATATATGCAGGAGGGCTAACATGGTTCTACTATTGTATTATATCACTTAATGCTAAGGAATAATTGATGACGGGTTATTTGATCAATCTTGTATGTCTGTATGTGTTATCCTGAACACACACTTCGAAGATATCAATATGCAAAGCAGCAACTATTGGTGGTTTTTTTTTTTTTGGTGTGTGTCTTTCTGTTGTTAAGAGGATTAATTGTCTGACCAATTTTGCATGTCTGTATCTGTGTTCATATTTATACACTTCGAAGATATCAATAGGTAAAGCAACAACCACTGTTGAGTCCATGTCACCTTGTCTGTAAATCAGTTTTGATTGTACTATTTTTTATGCTAATTTGTGTTCTGTTTGTTAATATGTTTTTGTGCTTTTATTTAAAAAAAAATAAAATGTTATTGATTTTATCTTTCTTAATCAAGTTAGCCTTTTAATTTATGATCATCAATTATTAGTGAGTGATCATAAACCGATGGACAACTTCCTGCATTTTTATTTTAAAAAGACAAACCTCTTTTTCATTACTAGTTGAATTTCAAGAACTAGAAAAACATATTGACATCACAAAATGTAAATAGAGGGGCTGGGGTTATAGCTCAGTGGAATAAGCGCTTGCCTAGCAAGCACAGGGTCCTGAGTTCGATCCCCAGTACCGCAAAAAGAAAAAAAAAATGTAAATAGAATTCTCTTTTCTCTGATGAAATAGACTGTTGATAATGGTTTTCAAGGATGAAAGGGGAAATGCACCACTGTGATTATATGATACCTGTTCTGTAGCCATGTATGGATGTTGTTATTGCAGGTGAAGAAATTAAACCTTCAAAATTAAAATGTTTTCAGAATTTCCATCTTCTACAGAGGATCACCTGTGACTTCAGATTCTAGACTCTTTTGATTATATATTTGTAAATAATGTTTTCGTTCCTATTCTGTGCTAAAATGTGACTTGATGAGGACACTCTTCCCAAGTAGCCACTGTCCTAGAAATAACAAAAAAACCCGAGACTATGGGAATGAATGAATTTGGTGAAGAATTAATCAAAACAAGATATATGTCTAAAATATAGATATAAAAAAGACAGCAAAATCAAGTTTGTAAAAAATTTTTCAAGTCATAATTTAAAATTAATTGAAGGCAGTTAACTCGCCTAAAAATTATTTTATTGTAATCCAAGAAATTTTGTTTTGGGTTTATTTTTCTTAAATTATAAGATGCAAAATGCTGCACAACAGACACCATACATATATAAATCTTGGATATTTAATGTTCATAAGTCAGAATAACACCGAACCATGCTGCTATGTCCAAGAGTACAGAGTTGGTGGTTACTCTTCATGTAATAAAAGTGATCAAACCAAACTTCAGCACTGAATTACACATTTCTAGTTTAGGAAGAAAAATAGCTTCTCCTTTAAATGTACTTTATTTGAAACATTTGTTTGGAATCATAAATGTATATTTGTGGAAATTGTGTTTTGCCTGATACATAAAGCTATATATTTTGTTGTCAGGAATGCGTGTATATGCCTGCCTATGCACTTAGGTATAGATTACGATAAGCTATATACAAATAAACACAGAATCTACCAATAATGTACACACATTTCAGGAAAGGAAAAACTTGCATAAATATTTTAATATTAAATTTATTGAGAAAACATGAGATTCATATGTTACCTTTGGCCTCCACAATTACAAGAGATGCTCAAAGTGGTGGCCGTGAGCTTCCAGACATTCATTAGCACGGCAAACTGCTGCTTGGGGAACCGTGGGCACTGAGGTTGCTGCACAAGCAATTTCAGATTCCTCTCTAAGGTCTGGCAGTGTAATGGGATTTCTGGGATCCATGACATCCTCCAGGATCCTTCATATGAGGGTAACACCATCTGTTGGAAAAACACTGTACTAATTTTCTTTTCCTGAAATGTGTATACATTTCTTTGGCAAACTCTCTATATTTCTTTACACTGAAATGGAAAATGCTTCTATGTAGAAAAATAAAATAACCATTACTGTCTATGACATAAATATTTACAGACTATGCCATATATGCTATGTACAGGCCATATATAAATATGCATTTTTGGATACGATGAAAATAGATATCATTTTCTCCTGAAAATATAACTCGCACATTTTATTTGAGGTGAAATTAACACTGAATTTCTTTCAAGAGAGGGCTTCGTGTATATAAAAATAAATGAAGAAGATCTAGTATGTAATATAAAATCTGAATTGTACAAATGACTTTTCAAAAGCAGTGAAGTATAGTTAGAGTAACAGATTAGCGAAACCGGCCACTCTCCTTTATACTGGGGAACGTACAGGTGCTCCCTACTTTTCTGTTACTGTATTTGTACCATTCATTGCTTTTGGTTGAGGGGACGGGAACCCAAAATACAAAGGCAGAGCGTATATGGGGAAACAAGTTACTTCCACACTTAAAAATAATTTTATATTTTATTTGTACCAAAATTAGCCTTTTTAAAATGTGATTGCAGATAGATATAAAAATATACAAAGATTCAAGACATACGTATCATTTACCAAACCTCTATTAAGCATGTCAACCATAGAATATTTTCAGATAACTTGGTAAAGGACAGCTCCTTTCTCTTGCTTGATTCTGGGTACAGGATAATAAACTCTTCTAGATTAGAAGAAAGTTGATTTTCTCTTCGTGGGGTTGTGCTTGCTAATTCCAGTCTGTTCCTTCCCTGGAGATCTGTAGGCTAGCCAGCGTGACATTTGGCATAAGATATCCCTAAAGTACAACTGTAGTTATAGATAAGGTCTTTCATTTGCATTTTCCAAAAGCAAGTTGTTATGAAATACCTGTCTTAGTGCTCAGAAATATACATTATTCTTTAAGTAGTGAGCTAGACATGCAGAAAGGCCAAATACGATCAAAGGAAAAGTTTACATTTTCTTTTTCTTTAGCCAAAATGTTACCAATAACAATTCCAAAATTATTATGTTTTACCAGATGTTTTGGGAGCTTGTAGCTCTTAAGCTCACAAAAGTATTAAACTGGAGACTAAAAGAATCTGAAACACCTAAATTTAAGCAACTATACTTTAAGAAAAGGAATGCTATCTATTTAATTAACATGTCACCTCATGGATGGCCAGGTGTTCCTTAGAAGTTACCTATGTAGCTGTTGATCCATCTAAACCTCACACAAGTTGACAAGATAATGTGGCAACAGAAGCTTTGACTGGGGAAAATATGTCTAAAAGACTTGTTTACTACTTCAGTTGTGCTTTAAAAAGGATCCCACAGTGCAGTCTTTGTTCTTAAGTAGGGTAGCGCCTTTACCACAAGTTAATGCTTGTAGACAATTTTACTCAGATTATTTGTTCCTTATTCAGATATTTGGACTAGAAATGTATTGCAGTTACCGGCAATTTTAAGGCTATATTCATTCCTCAAATATAGGTAACATCTTATCGATAGATCAGTATAAAATATATGTAACTAATATATATTATATATTATATAGACAAATATATAAATGTATCATGCATCTATAGAACTGTTTCAGAAAACAAAAATGCACAAAAGAGTAAAACATGCCTATTTACTTCTTTGTGTTTATTTAATTATATATGTTTACATATGCACATATGAACAGGTGGGCATGCATTTATGCTGTGAATTGTTTCATATGGAGCCATAAGTTTACTAGACTTGTTAACATGTTCAGATAGAATTTTTTTTCATAGTAGTGTACAGCTCTTCGGGGAAAAAGAAATATGAAATGACTGACTCATAATTCCCTCATATTTAAAAATGTTTAAGAATAAAAGTGATTATATAACTTAAAAATTGTAATCACAGAGCTCAGGAGGCTGAGGCAGAGGGATTGCACTGCATAGCAAAGTTCTGTCTCAAAAAAATCCCCAAACTGAAGATGCTTCATAAAAATCTAGACAGTCTTCCTGTCTCCATTTACATCATTTCACCGAATACAGAGAGAGAAGGAAAAGAAGCCCTCACTGCATCAGACTGAACGCGCCACTTCCACCGGGAAGCCTGCTGCGTAGTCGCACTGCCCTGCAATCAGAATAGATTTGCTGCTCACTTTCAAGAGTCAGGCAGAAATAGATTAAAATGAAAAGTATTTTCAGGTTTTAGAAGTAGGTGTGAAAAACTGCTGGCAGACTCTTTCAGGGTTCTGTGAATTGATTGGTAAGCAATAATGACAAGGAGAAATCGCAACGTGTAGCTAACCACGTGTCAAAGAGAAATCGGAATGCTCACGTTTCTGATAATTAGTAAAAATTAATATAGAGGAAAGCAGTGGCAACTGTCCAGAATTTTTCTACAGCAGAAAGAAAGTATCTCATTTTATGAATACATTTTTTCTACATTTTATAATTTCTTAAATTGGGTCCCTTCTCAATTATCTGTTACTGCGTAATAAATCACTTTTAAATTCAATGGCTAAAAACTGACCGTTTTTTTTTTTTAATGATTTTTTGGGTTGTCTGGGTGCAGCTGGTTCTTAACATCCTTTTTCATTTGCTGTTGTTCCTGGGATGTTGCCTGAGTGAACTCAAAATCCAAGATGGTGCTGGGCTGGATGGGCAGTTGGTATTGGAGGTGGCTCAAACAGCTTTTGAGAATGCTTTGGCTCTCTTCTGCACAATTCTTTTTAGTGATCTAGGCCTCTCACAAAGAGTGACTGTTTTCTGACAAGGTGCATCTGAAGATACATTCCAATGCATAATAGAGGACCCTGTACTGTGCTTTCTAATATCCTTATATGACTACAAGAAGGTGTGGTTTCCCTGAGCAACTCAAATATCATTATCTCTGGTGTCTCCCTGTGTTTATGTGACTTTCAGATGACTGGTTCCAGGAGAAGAAGATTATGAACAGTAGGACCAGAAGGGAAAGGAGGCTAACAAGAACATGGTGTCACCTGCAATGTAGCTTCAGAGTGGCCCCATAGAAAGTTCTGCTAAATTTCACCCAGTTGGTTCAACTATCGGACAAAGGGCCATGAATTATAACCAAGCCAGTTAATTTTTAGCTAACGAGTGCTCTAGGAAGGGGAAGGGTATTAACGGTACATAGTCTCCCAGTGAGATAGTTTAGGGCAATTCTCCATGGAATAAGAACATTTTTGAGTTATTATTAAGCAACCTTCAAAGCAACTGAAACAAAAATGTACATACAGCAATCATTAGAGATGCTTATCCCGAAAACTTCATAGTCATTTTTTCTAGAAATATTCATCTTGGCAATCATGACTCTACATATATCATGAACTACTCCTCAGTGTTAAATATTCATCTTTGTGTGTGTTACCTTTCGGAATCTACAAAACCAAGAACAAGATCGCGAGCCGTAGTAAAGCATCCTGGTCAGGCCAGCCTTCACGATAAAAACTCTTTATCACTATGCTTACTTTTAATAGGATTTTGTATCTATTGGAATAATACTCATGTATTGTCTCCCCACTGTGATAAAAATGTACAATAGGAGAGGAAAACTTTTCAAAACTACAGAATTTTTAAAACTTATTTTTGTAATGTTCTAATTAAAGTGAAGAGACTACCTATAGCATCCTAGATTTAACTGAGAATTCTCTTACTAACAGTCAAAATGAATTGTAAATGTAGTAGAAAACGATGAATACAGGGAGAATATTCTCAAAGAGGGTTTGGAGAGCTTTCTTATTTGGGGAATAAGGAGGCTTCCTGATGAAAAGGAATGAAGTGACTTTTCACTCAGGGGTGCCCTTATCAAAAAGAGCTAGGCATAAAAAACATGATTTTCTGGTAGATCTTTCATCAAGGTAATTGACAGATGTGTTTGCTTATGAAATCTGGAATGGCAGATATAATTTATAGTAATTTAAAGGTTTAAGTTATGAAAATGACATCATCTATCTGCCATAAGTAATACAACTTTTATATGTTAGTCCAATAGAAGGAAAATTCAAAGAATCATTTGATGTATTCATAAGATTAAAAAATTGTTGTTAGAACATTGACAAAGGGTATGACCACTTTGAAAAGATGGAAAGAACTGAATTTTTAATGTAAAGATATATTTGCTATTTAGAGGCTAAGTAGAAAATACACCAACATTTATATAAATACCATTTACAAAATTTAAATTCAGGTGGCACAAAATGACAATTTTAATTTATTTCTAAGATTTCAACCTAAATGTATAAACCTAGTAGCTTTGAATTGTAAGAAAAATATTCCTAATTTAATTTATAAATTAGATAATGCAAAAAAAATATCTTTAATGCTGTTCTTTTAGCTGAATCTACAAACTCTGAAACTCAAATTGCAATAGAATGTTAGAGCAGCCAAAAAGACAGATCAATTACAGTAATGACCCCCTGGCCATAGTTAATCATATCTCAGAATGATAATAACTATATATCAACAATGAAGATTAAAATCAAAAAAGTTTCAAGTACCATGAATGCATTTATAAGGGAAAAATTTGCTCTGAAAAAATTTGTGAGATGAATCCCAAATTTTCTTATTCAATTCTTATGTCTCCAAAATAGATTTAAACAAACACATCAAACCATAAAGTTACTAGCAGAAAACACATAATCAAAGGAGTAAACTATAGAAAGGAAATATTTTTAACCAAGTTACAGTACTTAAGAAACATATGCTGAAAATATCAATAAAATATCATAAAAATATTTCTGTACATCAAAAAAATCCAAAAAAGTTTAAAACAGCAAATGAGAAAAAATTGTTATTTTTATGATACAAGAAAGGTTAAAAATTATTTTTAATGAAATCATTTATAAAGTATTAACCAACCAATAATTGAATAAAAATATTCGATTGTGTATATGTTTGTGTATGTGTGTGTAATAAGAAAGCATTCATTTTCACTTTAGGCAAAATTTAGAAAATGTTCAATCACTTAGCAGAAAAATAAATCACCTAGATAAACTCTTAAGAAGAGATCAATGTACAGTGAACACATGTGACTATGCTGAAGTTAATTATAATTTTATAATGTTAATTAAAGTGAAAATGTAAACACATTATTATTTTAACCTAATAGGTGTCTTAGTTACTTTTCTCATTGCTGAGACAAAATACCTGACACCCAAGGTTGAAGGAGGAAAGGTGTATTTAGCTCACAGTTCGTAGAGGTTTCAGTCCACAATTGGCTGGCTCTAAGGCAGGGTGGCACATGGCAGAAGAGCAACAGTTCATGGCAGTAGAAGACACAAAAGCAATGAGAGAGAGTGAGAGAGAGACAGAGACAGAGAGAGAGAGACAGAAAGAATTTTCTTTCTGGTCTTACAGTATATTCAGCCTACCTGGATCAGGCTGGTACTAATCTGATCAGTGGACTGACCCAGCCATCATGCACCCTTAATCCCAGCACTGCAGTAGGAATCAGTCACATGTTCTAGGTTCAGCCACCTCCAACCAAACCCTGTGGCTGCATGAGGCTTTGGAGACCACCTAGACACAAACCATAACAGTGGAAAACAGTTTGATGGAAACCTAGTTTGAAGAAATGTACACATTGTGAATTACTGGTGAAAAGGCTAATTAGTGCAACTTGCTTGTATGATAAATTAGTAATAGTTACAAAATTTTAACATAAACATGTCATTAGACCAAAAAATTAACCTAAAAATATAGCTTTACACGTACATTCAACCTGTTCATAATTTGAATAAAAGGAAAGAAGTGAGAGATTGATACCATGGAATAAAATATTAAAAGAATGAAGTAGATCTACATATGATCTTTATTTTTCCTGTCTGTGGATTAAATGCTCACACTCTCAAATAGTCTTGTCTCCTTGAGATTGTCTCCTAGATTGTCATAAGATTGTGCTCTTTCTTAAGTATAAATTACTGTATATAATTATATTTTCTGCTATTTTGTCCATACAGAGAATTTCCACATCCACTGATGTCGGTTTTCAGATAAGTACCTATCGATTGTATGGTAAAATGCATACAATAATACACAATACAAAAAGCATTTCTGAATTTCTACCCCCTTGTTTAGTGAAACTCTGTATCATTCCCAATGTTTTATTTTCATTCTCTTTGATTGTTTGATCAGTGTTGCATTCTTACATCTGGTAATCTAAACAATGACTTTGAAGATAACAATCAGTAATATAGCATCCATTGTTACTTCCTGTCATGTTTTGAAATTCTGTATCATTTTTATTGTTTGGGGGTTGTTTTGTTTTTGTCTTTATTATTGATATTTTGTTATTTTTTCCCCTTTAACATAAAAAGATGGATACAAAAGAAAGTAATAAATTAGTCAAGAAAATTGGTGTCCACAATACTCTTTCTCAATATTCTATATGACAATATCATTTTAATAAATATTTTAAAAATATATATGAAGTTCTTGTTGTGGGAAAAGCACCTATAAGGAATTTGAAATGCTATTCACTTTGAACCTTCAGCTAAACTTGATTTCATTACCAGTGTGAAATATGCAACTATTTCTAGTGAATTTATTGCACATTATCTTCCAGTGAAGCTGATTTAAAGTTTCCACCCTTACCCAGCCGTTGCTGTGTGGGAAAGACACCTAACGACAAACAAAAGAACTCCTTGGTGCCAACCCTATATCAGATCCACATTAAACAATGCATATTACTACAGGGTAGTTCTTTCTTGTTTTGTCACATCACTGGAAGAAAATGAGAGTGGAAACCCGTGCTCTTGCAACCTCTCAACATATTTATTAGAAACAACCTCTGCTGGCTAGGAGCGAAAAGGAAAAATTATTCTTTATGGAAGAAGCTGTTTTACCACTCAGTTCATGGCTTTGATTTATCAGAACAAGAGATGGGAATAAGAAGATTCACCAGTCCCTTTTTGCTCTAAGATGTTAGCAGAGATTTTGGCTCATTCAGTTGCTTCTGAGCAAGTGACAGTTGCCACTCAGTGCTCTATCCTTTTATCTTAACATACTTAAGGGTAGTTCATCTTGAAATTTCTTTGGCCCTTGTTATGGTTTGGGGTTTTGCAAAGGAGAACAATATAATGCAGGACACATACTTTTTAAGATTATTCATAATAGTCACCCAAAGAATCATATACAAGAGAGGGTAAGAAATCTGTCCACACACTAAAGACCAAAGAATCCAGCTGAGGGCCTGGATCTCATGAAAATATCTTGCATGTTGAGCTGAAGACCTAGAGCCCATAACAATGTCTCCTTCAGGCTTATTTAATTAATCAGCACTAGGAAGGTCCAAAGGTCAGTAGTGGAATCTAGAAACTCTGTGCTAGCAGGCTGAGGGGTCTGCACTGGAGCCAGGAAGCGATGCTCAAAATAAGAACCAAAGGTCCCCTGCAAAGTACCACAGGCCGCTTCAGCAAGAGTGAGGTCCCGAGCTCCCCAGATGATGAAGACAGCTGAGTTCCCATCAGGAAAGTCAACGCAGCAAACTTCTCCAGGAGACTGGCAGTGTACTGTCTTCCCCTACAGAGCCAGAAATTGATGCTCAGAGTGAGGACCAGAGCTCCAAAGTGAACTGAAGCTACCCTCCATGCCAAGAAAGTTCTGAGCTCCTTGGAGGAGGAAAACAGCCGAGTTCATCAGGAAAACCAGCATGACAAGCTCCTCTAAAGAACCAACAGCTTCTTACAGCTTCTACTAACTCCCAACAGCCTTCTTACTTCCTCTTAAGTTCCGCCTCTTCTGTTGCTGGCAAAAATCCTCAGGTGTTCCCCCCACACCCAGCACCATGCTGACTCAGTTCAGCTGGGTGTTATAAGTTGACCACCAGTTCTTTCTTCTTTCCCTTAACCCTGAACAACTGGAATTCAAGCTCTATGCAAATAGACATAGTTGCTGTCATGGGCATATCTCCAATATCTGACACAGAATAGTCAGTAAATATTGTTGGATGAATGAATGTATGAGTCTAGAATTCATGAACCATGGTATGTTAGCTTTCTGCCACTGTGATAAAATTGCTTAATAAAACAAAGGAAGAGAGATTGATTTTGACTCATAGTTGCAGAGGGTTTAGTTAATGGTGCACTGGTTCCATTACCTTGGGCCTAAGGCCAGACAGAACATCGTGGTAGTGGGAACTTGTGTACAGGAAGCTGATCACTTGGCAGCCAACAAGCAAAAAGAGTGAGAGAAAGGTGGGGTTGAGGGCTTGGGGGACAAGATACACCCTTCTAGGGTATATCCCCATTAACCTATTTCCTGGAAGTAGCTCCCATTTCCTTCAGTTTTTTCCACCTCCCAATTGTCTGATCAGTTTTGAGGCCCTCAATGGATTAATCCTGGATGAAATCCAGAGTTCTCAGGATCCAACAGCCTCACAAAAGTGCCACCTCGGAACACTACTGCACTAGGAACCCAGCATCCAACACATGAATCTTTAGGTGTCATTTGTATCCAAATGATAACACTTGGAGTCCCTACTTGAGATGCATTGGGAATTCCTGTAAAGAAACACAAGAACTATCCTTAGGATTTGGGGAAACCGTACTACTGAGACCATTGTACTTTCTCTGTACTACATTTGTACCTGCTCAAACTTCAAATGATTCCAGCTGGGTTGAATGGGCCCTCTAGTCCTAGTTTACTAAGGAATCTCCAAACAGATCTCCACAGTGCTTTTGCCAGTCTACACTCTCACCAACAGTGGAGAAGTGTTCCTTTATCCACACAGCCCCTCCAGCATTTGTTATGGGTTGGTTTCTTGATGAAAGCCATTCTTTCTGGGGTGAGATGGAATCTCAGTGTTGTTGTAATTTGCATTTCTGAAATGACTAATGATGCTGAACATGTTTTCCTGTATTTATTTACCATTTGTATTTCTTTATCTGAGAAGTGTGTATTCACCTCAGATGCTCATATTTGGCTTGGATTTTTAAATTTGGGGGGTCTGATTTTTTCAGTTCTTTATATTTTCTAGATAGAAGTCCTTTGTCTGAGGAACTGTTGACTAGTATTTTTTCCCACTCTGTGGGTTGTCTATTCAATTTGTTTGTGATTGCTTTTGACATACAAAAGCTTTTTAATAAGATGAGATCTCAGTTTATTCTTTGAGGTCTTTTCTGTGCAGTTTGGGTTTTGTTCATGAAGTCTTTGCCTACACTTATGTCTTCAAGATTTCTACATACCTTCACTTCCAGTAGATTCAGTGTTTCTGTTTTAATATTTAGATTTTTGATTCATTTTGACTTAATTTAGTGCATGATAATAGGCATGGATCTTGGAATTGGGAGAGGCTGATGTTTTTTAATTCTTTATATGTTCTACATAGAAGTCCTTTATCTGAGGGGAAGTTGACTAAAATTATTTCCCAATTCATGGGTTTTCTTTTTACTCTCTTGATGATTTCATGTGCAAAAACTTTTGATTCTTTGAAGTATTTCCCATGTAGTTTGGTTTTTGTTCATGAACTCTCTGCCTACCCCTATATCTTCGATTTTTACGTGCTTTCTCTTCTAGTAGATTTAGTGTTTCTGTTTTAATATTTTGATCTATGATCCATTTTTGACTTGAGTTTGGTGCATAGTGATAGACATGGGTCTAGTTTCAGTCCTCAACATGTGGAGAGCCAGTTTTTCCAGTGTCATTTATTAAAGAGGCTATATTTCTTCCAGTGAGCATGTTTGGTCCCTTTGTCAAAGATCAGGTGGCTGAGTGTGTTTGAGGTTGTGGCTGCATCTTCCAGTCTGCTCCACTGATCCTCAGGTCTGTTTTTTAGCCAGTACCATGTTGATTTTTATTTGTAGTATAATTTCAAGTCAGGGTTTGTTATGGTACAATATTTTTATTTCCCAGGATTGCTTTTGCTATTCTGGGTGTCTTCTGGTTTCAGATGAATTTTAGGAATGTTTTCTCTAGATCTGTGAGGTATGCTAATGGTATTGTAATTGAAATTGCATTGGGTCTGTCCAACTATTTTGGTAGTATGGCCATTTTCACAATGTTGATTCTTCCTATCCATGAGCAAGGAATATCTTTCCATGTTCCTAAATCCTCTTCAATCACGTTTTTTAGAGTCCTGTAATTTTCACTGTATAGATCATTTACTTCTTTTGTTAAATTCATTCCCAAATATTTCAGTTTTTTGGATGCTATGGTGAAAGGTATGGTTTCCTTAATTTCTCTCTCAGTGTGTTTGTTGTTTGTGTATAGGAATGCTATTGATTTTTGAGTTTTGATTTTGTATCCAGCTACACTACTTAATTTGTTTATTAATTCTAGCAGTCTTTTGGTTGCGTTTTTGGGGTCTTCTATGTAGAGTATCATGTAATCTGCAAATAGTGATAATTTGACTTCTTCCTTTCCTATCTTTATTCCTTTTATTTCTTTGTCTTGTCTAATTGCTCTAGCTAATTCTTCCAGAACTATGTGGAAGAGGAATGATAACAGTGAACATGCTTGTCTTGTTCCTGATTTTGAAGTGAAAGCCTTCTGTTTTGTGCATTTAGTGTGATGTTTGCTGTTGGTTTGTCAAAGATGGCTTTGATCAGATAAATCATGGAAGTAACCCAAATGCCCATCAACTGAGGAATGGATAAAAAAGTTGTGGCATTTTTATGTAATGGAATATTACTCAACTATAAAGAAAGATAAACTCAGGGCTCTTATAGGGAAATGGTTACAACTAGACACCATACACATAAGTGAAATAAATCAGACCCACATGTGTAAACACCATATTGTCTCACTAGTGGAAGAACCTGAAAGAGTGAATAAAATCTAAACATTACAATAGATATTGTGAAAGGGAAGGAAACTGCTCAAAAGGAAAGAACAACTGGGATGAGGGAAAAGAGAAAAGAAAGAAAGAAAGAAGGGAAAATATGTAAATAGATATACACAGCATAGCTAAGATAGTTGCACTACTGATTTCTGTTACTTTATTGAAACGAGCAGTTAATGTTCAATTGTTTGTTCAATCTTACATGTCTGTATTTATCTGAATAACCAATCTGAACACATCAATATGTAATACAACCGCTACTGTTAATTTCCTATCACCTTGTCTGAAAATATGTATTGCTTGTATTGTTTTTGTGTTAGTTTATAAATGTGTGGTTCTTTTCTCCTTAAAATGTCTGTGTTCTTTTATTTTTAAAAATTAAAAAACCCAATGATTCCAAAAGTCCAAGAAGAAAACAAGTGAAAATCATTTCACTATTTCTTCCTATAACAAATTTAGTTCACTCAGCCTAATTACACATGTAAAGTTAGGCTGATAATCCATTATTACCTTAAAGCAACAATTATGTTATTGTTGTTATTGACATTACATTGATTGTTTTGGTTTTGAATTTTCAGATGATTTCTGACAATGATATTCTATAAGACAATAAAATATCATAATAAAGCGAACTAGGATTTATTATACTTTACAATTTCAAAGTATACTTAAAATATTTAGTTTTAACATGAGTATTTCTAATAATAGTAATTTCATAAATCACTCTTCATTTTATTATGGCTGATCTGGGACTCAGTAAAAGGTAACAAACTTAATGTTCCTCTCTACATTTATTAACTATTCTTTATTTAGTGTCTCTGATGCCTTATGTATGAGCTGTGGGTAGCAACAGTTGTAGAGAATTTTAACATGGTATTTTATTTAGAAAACTCTTACAAGGCTTAGATTCCTTTCATACCATAGATTGGAATAAAACTAAAATTCAGCAAGATAGAAATGGTATATTTTAAAATTGATGTTATTTCCACTATTTCAGACAACTACCCACATAATTCTGAATATGTTATATTAGTGAATAAAAAAGTATTTGGCCATAATCGTAGTGTCTTCTTCTTTTATTCATATAGCTTTACTTATAGAGAAATTAAAGAAAAGTCATTTGATTTGTCCTATTTATGGAGATTTGTTCCTGTTAAGTCATTTCTTACTATTTCACTCAGTTATGTTAAAAAATTCTGATTATATAGAATATTCTTTAAAGGTGAAACAATATATTGTTAGGGAGATTATTTGGATCAGAAGATAACTTTCATTAGTAATTTTAGATTACTAAAATGTAGTAAGATTAGACAGGAAAATTATTTTTATTAGTAATTTTTATTTTTATTTTATCTCTCCACTTCTGCTTGTGGGAAAATATTGCATTATTAACTAAAATTCTATAATATCTATTTATGATAATATGATCATTCAGGTCAGGATAATTGGCAGATAATATAAGAAATGTAAAAATAGTGAGTACAGAATACGAACTCAAATATGTTCAAGATTAATAGATTTTGAAACCAAAACTTTTAGCAGCAGAATTAATAAGTGTTCTTCAAGCAGCATGGCAGCTAATGATTTAAATTTAACATAGTATGTAATACATATTTTAAAACTTATTCCCAGTTACACCCAACAGCAAGTTAAAACTATAGAATTTTGTAATTTTCCCATATCTAGGCATCTTAGTTCTTTCATGTAGACATTGCCATTGTTTGAAATAATAACGCAGTTTATTGAAGAGTAGGCACACCTAGGCAGATAACGTTGTCTCATTGTTTACTATTGCACAACCATATTTCTGTTGGGTTAGTCTAAGAACAAACTGAACTGGCTTTGGGAAAGCAGGATTCTAAGTTCAGAGCTGAGGCTTCTCAGAAGCTCAGTCTGCTTGCAGGATACGTTTGTGTGTAATAAGCATTTCTACTCTTTATTGTCCGCCACTGATTTTCTGACTGCATTCAAGGGAAAGCAAAGATTTCCCAGCATCATCTATTTTCAGTTTGATTTTTCAATATCTTCCTTCATTATCTTGGACATTTCTACCAAGGCTAAAAATAATATCATGGTACTTCTTTAAATTAAGTCACTACTGGCATTTGTAAAATGCTTTAATAAACATTTAATGGAGCTATAATTTAAGAGAAATTCTATATCCATCACAGCTATAGTAATTAGGGAAAATATAATACTGAAAGACATATTTTAGCAGTAAACTTCATGACACAAAGATCCCATTAGGAGTTTTTTTTTGTAACTTAGGTCCCATTTTAATCTTTTAGCTAACATGACACCTATCATTTATATAGTGCATATCATGTAAGAATCACAAAATTAGCATTCAATACCAATAAAATTGTTTGATCTTCACACCATCGTGAGTTGTAAGGATGTTGCTATGAAGGGTGACTTGTATTATCCAAGTTCATCTCTCTGCTCAGTGATAGATCCACAAACACAGATGGGTCACAAAGTCGGAGCTGGATGTAGCGTGCTACCTCTCTAGGGAACAGGGGCTACGTATTTTTGTGTGGTGTGTGTTAATCAGGGTCTAAGCAGGACAGCAGTAGCACATAATATTTTGAAAAAGTAAAATTTAATGAAAATAAATAATGAATTATGATGAGAGTTACTACAGCTATGTACAGAAAATCCTCAAGCTTACCCAAGCAAAGACAAAGTTGCAACGAAGCCATTTCCCAAAGCTAATGTTTCAGCATCACTGGAGAAGGTGCATTCTCTGTGTACTGCTGTACAAAGACACTTGCTGACCTGCTCAGCCCGTCCCTGGTCCGTAATCACTGTAGAAGCAGGAAGAATATTCATGCTCCTTCACATGAAGTGTCTGGTTTATCTTAATGAAGAAATGATATGAAAATCCTTTGAAATTTTCTGCATGTGCCATTATGTTCATTATCGTTTACCTTTGTAAACATTCCCATGAAAAAGATGGAAGGAATGAAAGAATCAAATGAGACAATGGGTGATTCTGGGAGACTTATGCTTTCCCTTGAATGCAGCCAGAAAACAATTGATGGACAATTAACTGTGGAAATGCTTATTACACACAAATATCCTACAGACAGACTGGAGAAGTCTCCTCACTGTTCACTGGCAGCTCTGACCTTAGAATCCTGCTTTCCCAAAGCCAGTTCAGTTTGTTCTTAGACTAACCCAACAGAAATGTAGTTGTGCAATAGTAAACAATGAGACAATATCATCTGCCTAAAGATGCCGATGTCTGTGGCCCAACCTGTAAAGGGAGTTGGGGTGCTGCGGTGAATTTGAGGCTGGGAGCATGTGCTATCTATGAAGGAAGGACGCCAAATCAACCCTTTGCCTTGCAGCTGAGCAGAGGCTGATGCAGCCTTCAAAGTCATAGGTTGGACAGGGCTCATGGGGTTTGATAAAGGGAGTCACTGTGCCTCTGCGTGGAAAGGTTATTTCCAAGTCCATTCTAAGGTGTGGAATCAATGAGGGACTGTGATTTTGGGGCCCATGGCTGACTCAGTGCTCTACCAATGACCCCACACTCTGATCGCATTGACTAACTGTACCAAAACCTAGCAGAGCAAAGAAAAGGAAAAGAAAAAGCCAAATAGGACCAAGGAGAAAACTCTCCTCCATCCCCGATGTCCATTCTGCCTCTTTTGACCAAGCTGTACATAGTGGTCTCCATACAGTGTAGCTGCTCAAAAAGCCCTGTGTATTATGATAGAGCTGGTATCCATGTGAATTTGAGATGAGATGCAATAAATTGTAGGGCTGATTTACACAGTAAAAGGATGATTTAGAAAGAGGGCCACCAATATTTAGAAATACCTTTTAATAATATGCTAAACATCCAAGGCATTGCATACACACTCTAAGATCACAAAATGTGCTGTGAAAATTGAATCATGATTATCCCCTTAACATAACACAGCCATTGAATGGTCTCCAGCTTCTTCTACAGCATAGATTTATGCCATTTCCCTAGTCTTACATAAATAGTGGCAGTAAATAGAAAGGCTTTGGTTATATCACAATAATAATATTATTAAAGTTACTATACCTATGACAAATGCCTCAAAATCCCAAGCAGAAGGATTTTAAATTAACATGGATGTATTTCATGAGAGGTACAGAAATTCAAAGAAAAGAGTTAAAGAAAAGGTAGACAATTTAATACTTTTCTATCATATTTGCCTTTGAGAATTGACAGTAATTTGGTCCATATCTGTGCAGTCCTATTATAGTCTGAGGCTTATAAGATTCTAAATAGAACATACAAATGGTAAGTGATTATTCTTACCTGGCTTTTGCTACTAGGAACTAATTACAGACTGACATGTGTTTCTTTATATTTTCTAAAGACTAGTTCTGGGCTTATTTCTTAATTATTACTTGAAGAAAGCAGGAACTTTACATATTAGTTCATAATTTACATATTAGTTTTTAATTAAAATAAGATCAGATATATTATGTGAAGGAGAATAAAAAATTTAATAGCCATTTGTGCCTATATGTATTATTAAAATAGTTTTTTCACATACAGCCTGTTAGCTATTCTTGAGGCAAATACATGAAGTAACAATTTACAGTGTATATGACATCTTTTCAAGTGTTTTAGAATAGAAACTTCCTTAAAAAGAAGGAGCCTAGATATATGCTAGGTATAGTATATGATTTGTGGTCCAGTTACAGGGGAACCAAAACAGATTGCTGTAACAGAATCTCACAGAGCTTTTCTAAAAGTCAAGTTCTGGAGTTTTACTGGTGTTTAAAAGAATTTCTTTAATCTCTCTCTGTCTCTCTCTCTCTCTCTCTACACACACACACACACCCTGAGAATCTATTATAAAAGAATTCATTATTGTGTATTTAATTATATTATGTTATGATAAAACTAATTTCTCTGGAGCATTATTACACAAATTCCATATGTCAAGGTCAGCATGAAAGGTGAGCACCAGAGACTCCTAAACTTTGTTTAAGAAAATTCCAGGATCTCAGGATACTGTGCTGGTCCTCTTCATCCCCACACTCATTGGAGAGCAATGTCACTTCCTAGAAACATGAAAATGCAAAGCTCCTCTAGCCAACCTGTGTGAAACAAACCTTCTGATAGAGTTAAGATGAGAGGGCCACAGCAAATCCAGTTTAAATCTCTGAACTGCCACTTCTAGTGGTGTGGGCATTATCTAGTTCACACGCTTTCTTGAACAGCTTTTCATATTGTTAGACTTTAGGTGAAAATAGCACTATCCTGAAGACTCTGAGGTTGTCAGAGAGAGAGAGAGAACAGAGACAGAGACAAAGACAGAAAGAGACAGAGAGACAGTCCCTGGAGAGATATAGAGAAACAATGTGAAACGTAGTACAAAACATGTATTGAGCGGTTGTTAACATGGTGGGCTTGGCGTTTTCATCAGTACAATATAAACAGTAGTACATGAGGCGCCTAAGAAAATGTCAGCACTCAGTAAGCAGCACCAGGCATACACTGGTCAGGGAAAGCTGCAAAACATATTTCTATCTGAATTTTCTTTAGGTTCATAAATGAATATATTAATTAATTCTGCTAATGTTTTAACAATTCTAACGCTATGAAAGCCAGATGACAAAAATAAGCTGCTTCATTGCTTAAGCACTGAAATGGTGTCTTCCCTTTAGCGCACGAATGAAAGACATGTCCAGCGATATGTCTCAATATAATAATCCTCTTGGGAAAAGTAGGGCTCTAATGAAAAGGAGAAATTAATATGATTACTTATTATGAAAAAAAATCATGTTTAACATGCAATAACAATGATTTCCTAATGAATTGCCCAGAGGCTGCGACCAACATGGCCTTTACTTTCTACATTTCGATGATATTCTCCCGTCTCTTGTAGGTTCCCTTCCCGGAAAATAAGGACCGGATGGTGGTAGAGATGTGGGTTTATGGTTTTTGGAATACTCATTAAAATTAACCAACCAGAAAACCACTGATTGTCAAATGCTCCTGAGGGGGGAGGGGCAGGCAAAGGCCAACAAGGACAGCTGGGACAGTGAAACGTTTGCGCTGTCACATTATACATCCTGGAAATAACGTTGGGAATGGGCAGAGGCGATCCATTTTGAACAGTAGTTCAGGATGGGAAATTATTTCAAAAGAGCCATCAAACTGCAGCAGTAATGATAAAACCACCGATGCCTGGACACCTACTCCATGGGAGACATTAGTTTCCATGCTTTACCTAGGTATGTTCATTTATGCCCACCATGGACGTTGGGATAAATACAGGTATTCTCATTTCCCACATAAAAAAATTGAGACCTTTGGTAATGTACTCCAGGTATGCAGCTATAATAAAAGAGTAAAATTCGAATTATTTCTGAATTTAAAAGTTGTAATCAGAGATTGGCTTACACTGTAACCAAGTAAATGCCTTGAAAAATGCCCTACATCACATTATAAAATAATACATAAAATAAGTATAAATTAGCAGATTTTAGTAGAGAGTTAACCACGAAAAAAAAGGCACAAGTTGTTTCTCATTTTGACAGCTTTAGTGTGACAGGTTATAGGGAGACCAATATGAAACCATTAAAGTTTTGAAAGAAAAATCCAGAGAGTTTGAGATGTGATTTAAACAAAGGAAAATTTCCAATAAGAATGAATGTAAATAACCTTGTGGATAAATATAAAATAACCAAAAAGCTACATGGCATAGCGTTCACAATGATTAGGACACAGAGCTATTATTCAACAACTGGAAATGAAAACATAATTTAGTCTTAAGAGAGAAACTAATCACTGAACCTAAAGCTAGCATGATTCATATAGAACAATCAGAAAATGGTTTCCCCAATCGGGGGAAGATACATTTACAGATTTTAAGAATCTCAGTAGATCTTAACAAGAGAAATAGTAAAAAATCGCTACTAAAAATATCACAAATTAAATATACAAAAAACAACAGTACAGGAAAATCTTGTAAAAAACACGAGAAAAGGGGACCTTAGATAAAAAAAATAATGGTTATAAACACTGTAAGTATTGATTTCAAAATATTGAGGTTAAAACACAGTAGTGAAATGATATTCTTAACCCACAGAAGGAAGAGGAAAAAAAATCGGAATGCTGTATCTTGTATCAGAATTTTATAAATTCTGTATCAAAATTTTGTATGTTTCAAGATGTTGAAATTCTTTTTCAAAACTAAAGTGAGTTCAAGTCATTTTCTATGAGCAAATAAAAGTTAAAAAGAAAATTTCAAGACACTTATAGCAAATGCTTAAGGAAAATCTTTAAACTGAGGAGAAATCACAGTTTATTGAAACATCCAGATATGAAGGAAAGGCAGGTGTCAGACAATGGACCAGGGCATGTTCAACAAATTGAATATATTTTTACTTTCAAATTATTTAGGATAATGGGATTGCTTGAAGTAAAATATTTTTCAGTGGATCTCAGATTTCATGACAACTGCAGATATGCATATACAAAATTTATACCATCGGGCTGGGGATGTAGCTCAGTGGCACAAGCACCTGCCTGGCAAATGCAAGGTCCTGAGTTCGATTCCTCATACAAAAAAAAAAAAAAAGAAAATTATCCCATAAGTAAAAAGTGAGGAGCAAAATAAATACCTGTAAAGCTGCAGAATATTTGCATGCATGGTGCAGGAAAGTATTTACACTAGCTCATCAAATGCTGCAGGTGCATATTAAAATAAGCATATTAAACATGGCAAATCAGTACTGAATATATGTAAAAATTACTTTTTGTCTTTGTTTTTTTTTCTGTTTAAAATAAAAAAGGAATGTAAAAGTATCTTAAAAATAAAAAAGAAGTAAAAAAGAAATAGAAATAAACTAAGGAAATGTTGAAATTGGTAGATATAAAGCCAAAACAGAAATAATTACATGAAACAGTCACATAATAAGCAGCTAAATTAAAAGGTAGAAATTACTCAAATGGGTGACAATCAGGTTCCAACTCTATACTGTCTACAAGATACACTTTAACATAAAGACACAAATAGGTTAATAGCAGAAATGATGGAAAAAGATTCGAGCAAGAAAACTCGAGATACACACTACCAGATAATAGCAACTTGAATTTAGTGACAATGGCACAAGAGATACAATGAGATATTGAGATATTTCATCACAAGAAAAGGTTCAATAAATCAGTAATATATGAAATATACTCAAAATATATGATGAATATTTGAAATTTTAAATGTGTTATGCTAAAAGACACATTGCTATCAGACACCCTCAAAAGATCCCCCTACTTTGAACACACTTACCCCATCATTTTCACCACTTGAAGCAGTTCTGCAAGTCTTTGTATCTTTACAAGGTGGGATTAAAAAAAATACATTGAATGCTGCTATGAGAGTTGCCCAACTGAAAGACAGACTCATAAAGTCATTACCGTGTACCCTCATTCTCTTTACTCACCAGATCTGGGATAATGTGATTTCAGGCTCTTCCCCAAAGTTACACTGACCATGGAAGATACATGTTTTGATTGATTCAGGACAGCCAGGCAGCACAGCACAACCAAAGACAAAAAAGAGAACTTCCAAAGAAAGAATGATGGTGAAACCACTGTGGAGATCGGTTTGGAGATTCCTCAGCAAACTAGGTCTAGAGGTCCCAGCCAACCCAGCTATTCCCCTTCTGGGTATTTTCCCAGAAGATCTGAAAATGGCATACCACTGTGATATATGTGTACCCATGTTTATAGCAGCACAATTTGTAATAGCCAAATCGTGGAAGCAAACCAAATGTCCATCCACAGAGGACTGGATAAAAAAAAAAAAAAAACTGTGGCATTTTTACACAATGGAATATTATTCAGCTATAAAGAAAGACAAACTTGAGGCTTTTATAGGCAAATGGTCACAATTAGAGACCATACTCATAAGTGAGGTAAACCGGATGTGCATGTGCAAACAGCGTATTGTCATTAGTGTAGGAACCTGGAGGTGGGAATATACATTGGGAGATATGGAAGGAGACTGCTCAAAAGTAAAGAGCAATCGGGATGAAGGGAAGGAGAAAAGGAAGAAGGGGATGGCTATGTAAGCATATATATATATGTACAGGATGGTTGACATGGTTGCACTATTGTCTCATGTCATTTTGATGTAAGGAACAATCAATGATTAGTTGTTTAATCAATCTTGTATGTCTATTTGTATTATCCTGAGCATACACTTTGAAGTTATCAATGTGTAATACAACAACCATTGTTAATGACCTGCCACCTTATCTGTAGTTCAGTTTTTGTACTGTTCATGTGCTACTGTGTGTCTGTTTGTTAATGCTTTTGTTCTTTTACTTTTAAAATGAAAAAAAGAACCAATAATGGGATAAATATTTGTGAAAGGAGGGGGAGTGTTTTGAGGGAGATTTATGGCAATGTGTCTTTTTCTGTATTAAAATTTTAAAGTGTAAATAGTCACTGTAATTTTCCAGTCACATCATGTATAACAATCATAAATGCATATGTGTTTAATAAAAGCTCTTAAAATATGAAGCAACGTCAACAAAATAAAAGGAGATGTAGGATCAGTAGACAATTTCACAATCATAACAGGAGGTGTTGACATTGTTTTCTTAGCAGTTTATAGAATAACAAGATCAAAGAAAAATCAATAAAGACAGATGATCTGAACAGGAGCAACAACCTTGATTTTTCAAATGTACATAGTATACCCATTGACATAACTTATATGTGGAATCACAAACCAGGTCTGAATCTGATGAAAATGACTGACATCATTCAGCATACCTTTTCTGATCACAATGACATGAAATTAAAAATCAATAACAATAAATCACCCACAAAACCCTCAAGTATTTGGCCATTAAGCAGCACAACTCTCAATACTGCATGTTTCAAAGGCAAAAATCACAAAGGCATTAGAACAGTTGTTATTTAAATAGTACTGAAAATATGACATATAAAAATTAGGCGGATAGACTGAAAAATTATCGTTGTTCAACATTTTGTCAAAATATGTGTGACAAAATATTTTGTGACAAAATATCTGAGGTAATCAACTTAAAAGGAGATTTATTTTGTTTACTTAAAAGGAGAAAATTATTTTCAGTTCACTTTTGTGTGGTCCTGTTGCTTTAGTTCTGCAGTGTTGTAGTATATCATGGTGGAAGCACATGGCAGTGGCAGCTGCCCACCTCACAGAGATTGGGAAGTGAGAGAGAGAGAGAGAGAGAGAGAGAGTCAGAGACACAGAGAAACAGAGAAACAGAGAGAGACAGAGACGGGGGGGAGAACAGAGAAGGAGGAGCAGGAGGAGGAAGAAGAGGAGCAGGGGGAGGAACAGGAGAACAAGAAGGAGCAGAAGACTGGGCTCCTGCTCTGTGGTTCACAGGCATACCCAAATGACCCAATTTCCTCCCACTGGGAGCCACCTATTAAGGGTTCCACCAGTTTTGGACATATTAGCCTTCGGGGAGCATTTAAAATCCAAACCATAGTAAATGTTTAGAAGAAAATACATACCTTTCAATTCTTACCATAAGGAAAAATGAAAAAAACAAAGCAAAACAAAACAAAACAAACAAACAAAAAAACCCAGAGCTTGGGTGCACAAAGAAGGAAAAGAAGAAAAACAATCAAAACCTGAACAAATATTTCCATTTTCACCTTACCTGCCTGGATAAATCTTTTTACAGCAAGCCTTTGAAAAGCTGGAGTTGACTAAAATATGCTTTAAAAATCTCTTAAAATCATCTGGAAAGAGAACATCTCGTCTCTCCCATCAGCTCACAATTAACAAACAATATAGATTGGGAGGTATGAAAGGAGACTGCTCAAGCACAGAGAGCAATCGGGATGAAGGGAAGGAGAGGAGGAAGAGGGGGATAGCTGAGTAGGTGTGTATGTATGTGCGGGATGGCTGACATGGTTGCAGGTTATTGGTGCGTTTTAGAAGGAAGGTCACAACCACAAATCTAGATAAGTCACCTGTCTCATGCTCATGGAGCACCTATCGTTTAGAATTTTATAGACAGAAAATCAACAGGTAGTAAAATGAGGGACATGGTACCTGCGAGATAATGACAACTTTTGCCTTCTGGAATTCAGTTTTGCCACCTATACCATATGACAGTTAGAGCAATTGGATTTACCCCTAAGCCATGAAACAAAACAGAGCAAAAAGGTAAGATTTAATGGAAATCAAGGATCTGAACTTCAAAAGTACACTGCCTCATCAGCAGGAAGAATTTTGACCATTGTGACAAGTTCAATATTGGCACACAAATCTCACTCAAAATAGTGCTTTCTACATGTCCTAATTTATTGTGGCCACTGAAGTAACACAATAGTCCTCTTTTCTTCACATGAGTTGACTAAAATGATCAGATAAAGAGCCACCATTTTGGAATCAGCTGATTTTATTGAGGGAAATGGGGAGAAAGAAAAGTAGACAGGGAAAAATCTTTTACTCTCCTAAAAATCCTACTGCATGGGATAGATATGCATCACAAATCTACTGGGAATGATTATTTTCTCTAAAAGGTAAGAAAACATTTCCCTGTCTTCCAAAGGACAGGTAAAACTCATTGTATAAAGCTACTCTTCATTTCACAGAACAGAATTATTTGACTGAAGTCTGCATCCAGAGATAGAAAGAACACAGTCAAGCTATCTAGGTCATAACTTAATTTCATGCTGACTGGCCCAGATAAAGGCTGCAAGAGGAAAGGTTAGCTCATACGTTTTGCTTTCAGTCTCCCAGTCAGAGCTGAGATCTCTTTTTTCCCATCTGATATGACATCCCAGCGTGCATCTGAGGATGACATCACACCAACCACTGAGCTCCACAGAGCACCAAGGCACCGGGCATGAAACAAATAAACAGCGTTCTGTCAAACGTCCAAAGGTAATATATCATAATATGTTTAAAAAGCAAACAAACTTGAGTGACAACTGAAAAGTTTAGTTGAGCATAAGTGGTGTGCAGCAGGCATAAAATATTTTGTGAAATGAGTGCTTTGAGTCAGGATATATCTAAAAGCTTACTATAATAATTACTACATTCAAAGACTTCTGAGATATATTTCTTGGGGCTGTGGACCAGAATAGAATTGCAAACAGATTAATGAACAATAATGTTTTTGTTTCCACTGCACTGAACCAGATAGAGCAAGTGAGTTCTACATCAACAAATATTATTTCCCAAGAAAATCGTGTTGCAAGATCTCAGTTAGGGATGCTGCTATTGGCCAGTGCCCAGATGGCTTTCATCACCAAGTCAGAAAGAGAAAACCACTCTTTAGTACCAAACAGAGAAATCAGCCTATAGGAGAAGTTAGAGAACTTTCACTTCCTAAGTAGTGTTTCAATCTTAGAAAGTTCCTGAGATATTCTGGAGTGGCAAGAGACAGACAGTCAGATAGCTAATCAGTGATGCCCTTCCCACCTGTCACCTCTCTTTAACAACCTTGTCGATGGATGTGGCATCATGAGGAATATGGGCTTGCCAGCTAAGATATGGACTTTTACTAAGATCTGAGTTCAATTGTCAGCTTGACAGATTTTCATGAATATTTTCTACCGAGCTTTTTCTTTTCAACCTTGCAGTGGCCTTAGTGGAGGATTTCCTATGGGCAGATCCAGACAGGGAGAGGTAAAGGGTAGAAGTGCACTGTCTCTTTTCAGTAGGATTCCTAATAATGTAAATAAAGCTGTGTATATGGGTGGGGGTGTAAACTTACTACAGAGGCTATGTTATTAAGGGTTCCTCAGAGATACAGAACCAAAATAGGAAATCTATTGTGAATATTTGCTCATGTTATCACAGAGGCTGAGAATCCTGCCAACCTGGCATCTGTAAGCTAGAGGCCCCGGAGAGTAGAGATGTAATTCCAGCCTAATCAGGGCAGTCAGTGTGACAAGGCTCAGACTGAGGATGAAGCGTGACAATGGAAGTCAAAGGGATAAGAGAGGACGGTGGCTTCAAGCCCATGCCTCCCCTGGGAGGCTCTAAAACCAAGAGCCTGGAAGTCTATGCCAGCACAGAGCAGATACATCCTTCCCCCACCTCTTGTTCCATTCAGACCCTTAAAGGACTGGATGGAACCCACTCACTCTTGCTGGCTATCTTCCCTACTCACACTGCAAATCCTTTCTCGAAATATCTTCACAGACACACTTAGAAATAATATTTTATCAGCAGTAACCTAGTCAAGTTGACAAGTGAAACTGACCACCACCAATGCGTATTAATGTATCACTTCCCAAATCACAGGTGACTACCCAGAAAACAGCAGGGTACACCCCAATTGCCCATCCACTCATTTGTTCCTTCTTTCTGTTATTCCCTCATGCTGTTTAGTGAATCCACAATTATTTATCATTTTTAAGAAAAGATAAGTATCACACCACGGACCAGAGGGGGAAATCTATTGCTGTCAGCAACATTTATGCTGTTTTCCTGAATTGGTGCTTCCTAAAGACAGGGAACTGATGAGTTTTCTTATATGTGTATTGAAATGTAACAGACCAGTGCTCCAAACATCAAGTTGGTTTTCTTAAATGATTTTCCCTGTGCTTTATAACTCTTTGCATAATCATTTGACCTATGTTAAAGCTTTGATTTTCCTATTGGCAAAATAAAATCAGTAAAGAGTAGTACTTACTTTGTGGGACTATTTAGAAGGTTATAGAAAGTGATTCTGTTTATTTGGAAGAGATTTTAAATGTTATGACACATTATCCATATCGCATTTTTAGATAAGACAGTAACAGCTACAAATTTTCAAGTGAATTCTTTATATTTTAGTTATTTTAATTGGAACAGTAAAAAGTATGCAAAAATAATTTATGTGAAATTGTTTGGGTATAAAGAAACTATTCATGACACTGAATTGGTTATCAAATATTGAAGCCAGCAATGGCTAACAACAGCTAATTCAAAACACTAACCATATTGAATTATTAGGTAATAAACTACAGCTATGAGTAATAATATAGAAGTCAGACATTCTTTTCATTCATGTGTATATAGATCTTCTGTTTCTTCTAAAGCCAAGAAAAAACCTGTAAACTGCAAAAATTAGTAAACTGGAATGGTTATCTCACATCATCTTTAAACTGATATTTAAAAATGAACTTACCTTTTGTATTTTCATAGAAATCAACATGCTTATTTTACTTCCCAAGTATCATAAGAAATTTCATAAAAATGTGACTTAGGTCCGCAATAATATCCTGGAATCCATGTACAATAAATGATTAAAGTGGTAATTTGAGGAGATTTCAGAGTAATTACATAACCTTGAAAGTCTTGGATTCTTTAGTGTGATTATTTAGTTACACAGTACGTCCAAGTGTTATCAAGCAACTATCTTGAAAGAAGAAATCCATGCTGAGGCTATAATTTGAATGAAGAATAAAACAAAATACCATATTTCTCACTAATTCTTCTTATATAACTAGAATATCTAAATCATAATATTTTAAGCTAAAGCAGCACTTTTGAAAGTTCAAGTTCTCTTGATCTATAAAAGTAATTTATGACTGCACAGTAGGCAAAACAAAGGTTACTAATCCATGGCCCAAATTATTAACTAGGAAAGATCAAGGTGGACATAATTATTTCTACATTTCTGACAGATGCAATTTTTCACATGCTTGTGCTTAGCTGAATGATGAGGAAGGTCGGCACAGTGGATTGCCACTGATACGCAGATGTACTTATAGAAATTGCCTCCTGAGAAGCAGGAATAAGTTGTGATCCTTCACATACAGCTCACTATATAGAAAATCCAATATATATTGTAGATATGGAAAAATCTCCTTCTTGCTCTTTCCTTTAAAATGATTTTTGATGCTTGGTCACGTAGCTGAAGCTGGAATACTTGTAGAAACACAATCCTCCCCCCACCAAAAAAAACCCAAGTAAATTGTGAGAACTTGCTGTTTTTTCTTATAGTTCAGTTTGGTTGTATTATACACCATTTAGTTTTAGCATTTGTAAAAGAAAGAGCCTGGAATATGCACTGTTTAAGGTTCTTCCTTATGGAAAAGTCTAAATTTTTTATTAAGATAAAGTTCATGGTCAAGTGAATGAATATATACATTATAAAGTCATAAAATATTAAGGAGGTGGGTCGTCTTTGGGAGGTTACTGTATGTTTAAAATTTTCAGGTCAAAATGTTGGAAAGTATTTCATTTAATAATCTTCCACAGTTATATACTAATATATATATATAAACTTACAATAAACATCATATTGTATTGACAGTGATAATTGAATTTTGTCAGCTCCATTTTATAGATGCAAAACTGAGAAAGGAGGAAAGCTTATCCTACAGCACCAGCCAATTCCTGGGAGATATTCTTTAAAATAGCTCCCTGACTTTTAGAATGCACATGAAGGACTAAGGTATACTTCCCCTTCACCAAGTAGCCATTCACACATTTGGCTTTTATTGAATAGGCATAGTAGCACAAGAATGACATCAGTCTATTTACAGCACTTTGCAGTTTACAAGGTATTCCCAGCTGTGTTGCCCTCACTGTTGATAAAACAAAACCCTGTTATAAACTGAGCAAGAAATATTACCTGCTACTCAGCCATGAGAACTCTGGAGCCTGAGCTCTATCATGGTTTACTCAGGATGGAAGGATCGATAAACAGATTTGGGTCCCAAATCCTGTGTTCTGATGCAACTTTGAGGACTGGGAGAGAAGAAAAAAGATATAGAAGGAATAAATGCTAGTGTTTTACAGCATGCTAGGATAATTATTTACAATAATTTCCTACATATTTTGTAAAGAATAAGAAAGAGGATGTTCAAAGCTTTCTAACGTAAGAAATAATTAGTGTGTAAAATGACAGAAAAAAATCACATTATGCAGTTTTGATCACTGCACATTGTACACATGCATGAAATTATACTGTACACCATAAACATACACAACTATTACATGTCAACTAAAACCTTTTACAAGAAAGAGAGCTATGATTTTCTGCTGTCAAGAAACTAACAAATTCATTAGATGTTTTATGAATTAGCTAGAACATAATTTTAAAAAGCATTAACAAATGCAACCCTTAATATTGAAAAACACATGTACAAAAAGTTATTAAAGAAATTAGCCAGGAATATAGCTCAATGGTACAAGTGTGTGAGTGCAAGGTCCTGAGTTCAAATCCTGGAGGCTGAGGCTGGAGGATTGTTGAAAGTTCGAGACCAGCCTGGGCTACAAAGTGAGCTCAAGGCCAGCCTGAACTGCATAGGGAGACCGTGTCTCAAAAAGACAAAAAAAAAAAAAAAAAAAAAAAAAAAAAAAAAAAAAAAAAAAAAAAAAAAAAAAAAAAAAAAAAAAAAAAAAAAAAAAAAAAAAAAAAAAAAAAAAAAAAAAAAAAAAAAAAAAAAAAAAAAAAAAAAAAAAAAAACCCACAAAAAAACAAACAAACAAACAAAAAAGCACAACAAAAAAAACTTATTAAAGAAATTAAAACCAAGGAAAAAGATTGCTGTTACTTCCAGATTTCCACTATCAATGTCCATTCTGAAAAATCTGAAAAAGTAAATTCTATTACCTATCAATATTTTTCAAATTCTCCATAAAATTTCACCATATTGTAATGATCCTTCAGTCTTCCAAAAGTTGATGCCTAGGGTAGCAGACCTTTAAGCCAGAATAAACCTGTACTTAAATCCATAAAGTGAAAGTCTATATTGCCCATCCATGGGACCTTAACCAGGCCAGACTGACCAGCACAGCATGAATATTTAGAACTTCAAAATGTAAATTTATAATAATAGAACATATATAAAGTGAAAAAAGTTTTTCTTCAAATGCAATTACAAAATGTTGATTTTGAATGAAGGGTATTAAATTGTATGATTTGACTTGATATTTCTTTGTTGGTAGAACCTCAAAATATGAAAACAAAATCTTAATTAAAAATTTTCAATTGTGCATGTTCATGGAGAGGAGGAAAAATAAATGCAATAAACTAAGATGTTCAGTATGTTGAAATAAAATTTAAAAGGTCTTTATCAATGGGCTCATCTTATAAGATGTTATCATTACATACATTTCTTTCTTTTGAAGAGGAAATGTGACTTTAAATATTCATATACAGTATTCTTATCTACTTCTAAAATGTCAAAGTTCTTGGTCAGACTTGAATATGAATTTCTTCTAAAAATAGGAATGAGCTAGCTATTTCGGGCATTATTATGTTAATTTGACTAATTCTATCAGCAATCGATTTACCACTGGTCAAAATAGAGGCATATGAGATTATGTTTCTATAAACATGGTATGATATTTATGTCAGAGAGCGTCACTGGTGCATTGCATGAAATTATAGATGATCAGTATGTAGGTATTGGAATCTGAATAAAGATGTTAAAATCACACAATGAAATGCTTTAAAATGAGAAGACAAATTGGACCCCTAAGAAGAATGCCCTTCCATATGAAAGGGACAGCAAGCAAATCTTCATAACACCACTGTAGATTTCCTTTTCCTCATAATCTCTTTTCTAATCCACAGCAAGAAGGAAGACATTGGCACCTTAGGTAAGGGCATTAGTTTCCACTTTCCTAATCACTTTAATTGAATGTGCAGTTTGTACACAGAACTGTGGGTCCTTCAGGGGTTACTTGTCAAGCTGAGCTTCTATTGTAACGACCTGATTTGTTCAGCTTTAATCGTATTTACTCTTGAAGGTCAGTTGTTCTTCACAGACATGGTTATTTGAAGGAGGGAAAAATATGTTACACCCATAGGCAAGAAGCCTAAAAGACACAAAAATGTGAGTACTGTTTTTCCATTCATACAAAGAAAAAAAGAAGATTGTCACCAACAAGTGACTGTAAACTGGGAGCTCACCTGATTATGTGTCTTTTTTTTTTCATTTTATAACAGTTCATATTGACTGTCATTTGATACTAACTCAGAAAATTTAGAAGCGAAGACTTTTGCTCCTAGGAGGGTGAATTACCTTATCCAGTTGGCTGTCAATGATACTGAATGACATAATACTTAGGAGAGAACCTCCAGCAGACATCATTACCTCTCTAAATCTCTTCAGATAAAATCATGCTGTCTTCCTCATTCTTTTCTTCAGGTAAGCCTTCCTGATAACATAAGGGATAAGGTGACAGACTCTGAGTTCTTGTAATAATGCTCAGTTCTACCATTTTGCCAGTGTGTGTGTGTCTCACTGTGTTTCACAGGTAAATAGTATGTCTCCACTAAAAATTCTCTTTGAAGAGATAGATCCTATGGGGTAAACCCCAACCTCTGATTAGTCCTGTATATAGACTCCCTGTCAACTAAAACTTTCTTTTAGTGTTTTTATTAGTACATATTTGCAGTACATAATAACTACAATTATCATGAGGAGTTGCTGTGTGCACATAATACATCTTTTTTTTCCCCATGCTGGGAATCAAATTCAGGACCTTGTGCTTGCAAGGCAGGTGCTTATTCCACTGAGCTATATCCTCAGTCCTGCAAAATACATCTTAAGTCCTCTTTGTTTTGTTTTGCTTTCACCACCTACTCTTCCTCCCCTATTTCTTCCACTTAAAACTCTTAAAAATAACTTCCATTAATCCAGTATTCATAGATCTATTCAAATGCACCTGATCTTCTCACTGTCTTATGAAGTTATCACAGGCTTTTTCTTTGCTTGTAGAAAGTTATACCCCCTTCTAGAAATACTTCCCTCGTTACCTACTATACCACCTGGAAACATCTTTACCATTTTGATGAAGAAAACTCCAGCAATATTAATTTTTATCAACTCAGAAATCCTTAATGATATATTCTATAAAGTGAATAAGAGAACCAGATTTCTTTAATTTGAGTCCCAGACCTCCCACTTATGACACATGTTACCCTGTGAAGTTTATCTCACATTTGTGTGCTTCATTTTTTAAATCTGTGAGATGTGATTAAGAATAATACCTTATTCTGGGGTCACTGTGAAGTTCAATCAATGGGTTAATATATGGAAAATATGTCTTAAAACTGATGCTAACACGTAGTCATAAATTAGTTAGCATTGGCATATCCTTGCGTAGTTTCAACTACATTAAAAATGTCCATTTGGCATATTTGAGGTGAACACTTCTCTGTTTCTGGGAATGATTTCTTTGCAGAGGGAAATAAATATGGTGAATCCTTGTCTTTCTATTTACCTTTACCTACTTGTTCTACGTGATTCAATCTGAGAGTTTCCATTTGGGCCTCCGTCTACCACACAGCACAAAAATATTGCTTTGACCTTCTTTTTTTTTTTATTTTAGAAACATAAAAGTACAAAAACATATTGACAAACAGACACCAATTATCATAAAAAATAGTACAATCACAACTAATCTATAGACAAGGTGATATGGTCTCAACAGTGGTTATTGCTTTATCCATTGATATCTTCGAATTGTAAATGTATGAACCCATATACAGACATGCAAATTTAGTCAG
>PVLD010021125.1:0-26737 GCA_004027595.1 Dinomys branickii | reverse complement strand
ATTTAGTTGCTTTCTGTATTCCTTACTGTCTTTTCCCTAGGAGGAGGAATGTGAGCAAAAATTTTGGTGAAAGGCTGACAGTGTGGAGTTCCTCGTCTCTGGCTTTCTCTTGCGTGGCTGACCATTCATGAGTTATACCTGTTAAAAAATTTCTATTTTCTTGAGCAACAAAGCCTGACACAGGACGCTCTTGTTCAGCATGTCTGTTTTGACTAGGTGGGCAAATGTGATTTGGCATGAGCAGGAGTTGGAAGTCATTCTGCCTTGGAGCCCGAGCCATTTTCTCTTAACCATAAATAGGAATACAGCCGGCACGTGCAAAGCTGTGCAATTGCTGAGCCTACCCCTCACATGGGTGTGCCACGCTAGAGAAGCCCAAGTCCAGCCAGATTCCAGACTTGCACACTCTTGTTTCACCTCGATTCTGCGTGCCTCTCTTACTCTTAGACTCTCCCTCTCTCTTTTTGACAGCAGAGCAGGCGACTTTAAAACTAAGGAAGAAGGGAGCCAGATCTTCTGGATTTACATTCCAGCTGTGCCATTTACGGCACATATAAACGTCGGCAAGTTACGTAAGCTTTTGTGTTTGGGGGGGTGGTTTGAGACAGAGTCTCACTATGCAGTTCAGGCTGGCCTTGAACTCTGCGTAGCACCCAGGCTGGCTGTGAACTTGTGGCGATCTCCCTACATCCAGCTCCTGAGTTCTGGGGTGACAGGTATATGCCACCACACCCAGCTACCTAACCATTAAAAAACTTAGTTTGCAGAAAACCTGAGCAGGAAGTAGTTACCATACTCCCTGTCCCCCGCCTTCCTCTAGGGTTTACCCTGTTACCACCACCTTGCATTCATGTGGGCCATTTAATTTAGGGTTCATTCTTTACGTTGTACAACGCTTGGGGTTTTCCCGAGTGCATAATGTCATGTGTCGGCCATGACAGTGTCAGGCAGAATACCTTCCTAACTCTAATCCTCCCTGTGCTTCTCCTACTAATGCCCCCACTTGGCTTCCCTCATACCCTGGCAATACCTGCTCTTTTAAATGTCTCGAATAGATTTGTGTTTTTCCAGAACATCATATAGTCAGAATCATACAGTGACTAGCATTCTCACACTGTTTCTTTTCACTTATAATAAGATGCACTTAAACTTCTTTAATGTCTTAGTGGCTAGTGTGAATAACATTCTGTCCTGTAACTGTAGGACAGTATTTATCCATTCACCTCCTGAACAGCATCTGGCCTGCTTCCAAGTGTGGGCAATTATGGACACAGCTGCTATAAATACTCATGGGTAGAGTTTTGGGTGGACATAAGTTTTTGGCGTATTTGTGTAAATATCCAAGAGGTGATTATGGGAATGTGTGATTCTAAAAGCTTGTTTAGTTGTCAAGCTGTCATCCACAGTGGCTGTTACTGTTTTGCATTGCCACCAGCGAAGAACGACAGCCCTTATACTGCAATTGTCACTATTTACTATAGCCAGTGTTTTAGATTTCAGTCTGATAGGTGTGTATGACATCTTACTGTTGTCTAAATTTGCAATTGTCTAATGACATTTGATGTTTAGCATTTTATGTGATTATTTGCCATTTGTATATGTTATTGGGGAGCTGTCTGTTAATATGTTTTCTTTTCCCCTTCTTTCCTTTCTTCCTTCCTTCCTTCCTTCCTTCCTTCCTTCCTTCCTTCTTTCTTTCTTTTTCTTTCTTTCTTTCTTTCTTTCTTTCTTTCTTTCTTTCGCATATAGCTGTTCCAGTACGTTTTGTTGTAAAGACCACCCTTTCTTCTTTAGATTTTCTTTGCTTTTTCAGACCTCACTTGGATATATTGTATGGGTTGAATTCTATGCCCTCCATTCAAGCACACTGATATACTTGTCCATTCTGATAGCATTATCACATTGGCTTGATTACTATAGCACTTTATATAATTTCTCAGTCGGGTGGCTTTAGACCATCAACTTTTTTCTTGGTGTTGAATTGGGTATTTGTGGTCTTTTGCTCTTTGGTATAAATCTAAAAGTCAATTTATCAATACTCATAAAGAACTGGAATTGCAAACCAAAGATTTTTATTGGAATTGCATTGAATCTACAAGTCAGCTTGAGAAAAACTGATGTGTTAACAATAAACATGGACTCTCCAATTAGTTTCTTTCTTGTTTGATTTACTTCAACAAAATTATGCAGCTCTCACGTATGTTCTTAGGGTTACGCTTGTCCATTCATTCATTCATTCATTCTTGGTGCCAATATGATTTGTGTACTTGTATATGTGTCTGCAGTACTGGCAACAGAACCCAAGGTGTTGTAACACTAAGGTACATCAGAGGACTGTTTTCTATCTTATCTTTAGACAGGTTTCACTAAATTGCCCTGGCTGGTCTGAAACTTTCAGTCCTCCTGCTTCAGCCTCATTTGGAGCTGTAATTACAGATATGCACCACCATGCCCAGCTGTGCTGTGTTTTTAGCTTCAAATTCAAATGCCTATTTGCTAGCATATAATAAAGTAATTGACTTTTGTGTATGAAGCCTGTATCCTAAAAAATTGCTATAATTCTTACTAATTCCAAGTCATTTGTCAAATTAAAAAAATTCTAAGTAATTTCAGCTGTCAACAAGATAGTTTTATTTTTGTTGTAAAAACAGCCTTTATTTTCACTTTATCTTATTGTATTAACAAAGATTTCTAGTGCAATGTTACATAGTAGTGATGAGAGGGAACATTCTGTCATGTTCCTAGTAGGAGAAAGCACCCAGCTGCTTATAATTAAGTGTCTTGTCAGCTGTAGGCTTTGTTTTGTTTTTTTTTTTGGTAAAGTGTTTTCCATCTTGTTGAAGTGGTTTGTTCTATTCTTGCTGCATCAGCTGACAATGATCAAGACAATTTCTTCTTTAGTCTGTTGATGTAATGTAGTACGTTAATTAATTTTTGAATGCTGATCCAATCTAGTGTACCTGAGATAATTTTCATTTTACTGTATTATGTGATTCTTTTCATATGTTGTCACATATAATATTTTGTGGAAGATTTTATATCTATATAACAAGAGGTGTTGGTCAAGAGATTTCCTCTCTTCTGATAGCAGGCTGATTTTGGTATGACGGTAGTGCTGATCTTATAGAATGATTGGGAATTATTCTCTTTATTTTCTAAATCAGTTGACAGTAAATTGATGTGATTGTTTCTTTGCTATTTGGTGGAATACAGCAATAAAACTATGTAAGTCTGAAGTTTCCTGTTTTGAAAGGTTATTAATTATTGACTTAAATTCTTTAAAAGACATGGGCCTATTGAAATGATGTATTATGTAGCCTGTGTCTATATTATCGAAACTGTAGGCGTAGAATCACAATGTTCTTGTCACTTTAATGTCTGCGCAGTAGTGATTAGCTCTTTTATTTTTGATACTAGTAATTTCTCTCTCAGTCTAATTTTGGTTTCATTTATTCTTTTCTATAGTTTGTTTTTAGCTTCATTCATTTTTGCTCTAATATTTATTACTACTTTTGTTTATTTTGGATGTAATGTAATGTTGTAGTTTTCTAAAATTAACATTATTAATGTTTAGATTTTTCTTCTTTTCTAATATATGAAGTTAATATTCATATATTAGAAAAGGTATAAACTTTCCCGTAAGCTCTGTTTTCACCAAAGTCCATGAATTTTCATACTTTTTATTTTTATTTAGTTCAAATATTTTAAGAATTCTCTAGAAGTTTATGGGTTTTTTTATTTAGTAATGCCTTCTTTGAACTTAATTCATTTGGCATTGTCCTGCTTTCTCTGCTCTTGATTTCTGCTTTAATCCCTTTGTTGTGTGAATGCATATTTTGTACCATGTCTATAATTTTAAATTTGCTAAGATTTGATTTTTAGTTCAGAATGTAGTCTATCATGATCAATATCTCATGTGAACTTATATAGAATATGTATTATGCTGTTATTGTGTGAAGTATTCTACAAGTGTCAATTAGGTCAAGGTGATTGATGACACTTTTGTGTTCCACTGTACCCTTATAATTTTCTGCCTGCTGAATCTGCCAATCAATGATTGAAGAAGGTTGAAATCTATACCACAATAGTGGATTTCTCCCCCCTTTATCCTTGCATTTCTATCAGTTTATGCCTCATGGGTTTTCATATACCCTAAGGATTATATCTTCTTGATAAAGTGATCTCTTTATCGCTGTGCAATCGTCATCTTTATCCATAATTTTCCTTTCTGTGAGGTTGGCTTGATCTGAAATGGGTGACTGCTCCAGCCATCTTTGGTTATTGGTAGCCTGATCTATCTTTTTCCATACCGTGACTTGTAGTCAAGTTGCGTCTTTATACTTATGACAGGTTTGTTGTACAAAATATATAGTTTCATCTTATTTTTTAACCCATCCAGTTTACTTGGCGTATTGAGTCCATTCCTATTTTGAATGGCGATCGTATGTGTCTATCTCCGCCATATTTGTCACTCTTTTCTACTTATTACTTTCTTCTCTTTCACTTCTCTCCATTTGTCTTGCACTCCTATTCTACCATTTTTGGTTTTAATTGAGGATTTTATGTAATTATATGTTCTCCCCTTTTCTAGAATATCAGTGGTATCTTTATAAAGATTTTGAGTGTGTGGTTGCATTAGGGTTTGAAGCTTAAACTTACATTGAATCCAAGTCCATTTTCAAATAACACTGTCCTACTTCATGATAGTACAAATACCTGATGACACATTGTTCATTGTTGTTATTCATCATTTTCTGGTCTGTAGTAAGCTGGACTCATTAAACATAGTGTTGCTATTATTTTGAACGGGCTTTTATCTGTTAGATCAGTTAAGAACAAAAACTGTGGTTGTATCTTCATTTATTTCTTTGGAAATCGTTGTTCATTATATGAAAGCAAGTTTTCAAGCTTTCTCCTCACTGCAGGTTTTTACAGCCTTACTTACAAGAAAGTTTAACCAGCAATACATTTTTGCAATTATCATTTGTCTAAGAAATTTTTCACTTCTCCTCTACTTTTGAAGAATAATTTCATTAGGTATATAATTCTAGGTTGTTAAAATTTTTCCCCAATGTGTCATTTCCCCGTTCTCTTGGGCTCGTGTTTGCAGAAGAGTCTGATCCACTGTTTTTTCTCTTCTCCCTTCCTTCTCCTCCTAGTATTCCATTACGAATGCTTGTGCATTTGTAATTGAAGTTACATATTTTATAATTTGAAACTATTCAATATTTTATTTTTTCCTATGAGGAAGATGGAACGATCATTTCTGTTGTAGTTTGTATCTTAAATAACCTCCCAAATCTCATGCTCTAAAGGCTCGGTCGTTAGTCTGTGAGATGATGGGAAGTAGTAACCTTTAAAATGTCGGGCTTGCTTAGAGGAAATTAGTTCATTGTGAATGTGCCCTGGGAGGGTGTACTGGCACCTCAGCCACTTCCTCTATCTCTGTCTGTGTCCCGGTCACTATGAAGTGAACATCTGCTCTGTTACCCACCCTCATTATGATGGGAAGCTGCCGTGAACTGACCAACCATGGACTGAAACCTCTCACACTTTGAGCCCAGATAACTCCTTCACATTTTTTTCATTTGATTTCCCCAGGTATTTTGTCACAACAATGGAAAGTTAATATAATCTAAACTGTCTTATGTTTGGGAATGGAAAATGGAACTAAAAGGTATTGTTTTGGGGTGTGCTTTACCTTCTTCACCTCTGAAATGAGAGTAATTCTAATGTCTACTTGATAGGGTGATGTGAGGTTTAACTAAGTGAAGTAGGATTTAGTGATAAGAACTGAGCCTAACATGTAGTAAATTCACAGTAAGAATTGTTAACACACAGGAGAGCAGGTCCCAAGTCTGTCATTCTTTACTCCTCCCAAGTATAAGTCACATAGGAGGGCACAACTATTTGTTGACTAAATGACATTGAAGCTTGGTTAAGATATTAGTATCTCTACCATATTGCATGTTTTCTCTAATTTCTAGAGCCATAGGTCTAGGCTCATGTTGGAATCTTTTTGACTTTGCATTACAGCACATGGAAAAGATCCCATGAAAGAGAAGAGAGGTCACTGTGGCTAGTATCTTGTTTTGCTTTGCTTTGCTTGTTTTGTTTTATTTTTGAGTCAAGGTCTTGCTATGTAGTTCAGTCTAGCTTTGAACTCACTATGTAGCCTAAACTGGCCTTGAACTGGCAGCGATCCTCTTGCCTCAGCCTCCCAAGTGCTGGGATTACAGACATACACCTGGCTGTGGCTAGTTTCTATGTCTGTTCATTAGGGATATGGGAAAAATGACTAAAGAGACTCACATTGTAATATTTCAATTTTTCATGAATTCAGCAGATTATATAATACAGATATGAATCCACTATTAATACATTGTGTAGCATAATGGCTTCCTTCATAACCTCTGTCATGAGTTTCCATGGAACAGAGGGTTATCTTCATATTTTGCTGTGTGATATCACTGAAACAATAGAGAATATCACATGATTCTTATAGGAATGCTGTGTCAGTCCAGGAAATTATGATCACAACAGGGAATATATCTAGAATTCTTTATGTAAATGATTTTACCATGTCAATGTGAACACTGCACTATACTGAAAAAAGGCAATTTTCACCATTTCATTACCAAGCATATATTTTTGGCACTACTCCATCTAGTGGTTAGAATCAGAAATTTTAAAATCAAAGGTTTTATCCTTTCCTCCCTTTAGCCTTATTATGATTCTCACTGCTTTTAAAATTAATTTCTCTTATATTGTATAATATTTTCCATTACCTTCTATAGATGGTGAGAGTTGTCCAAAACTGTGGATCTTTGGCTTTACAATTTTGGATTTTGTTGAGATGTTTTCAAAATGGCAGACATAAAATAAATGGAAATGCAAACTATTGTTTTTTATAAAATAATTAGATTTTGCTTCTGAAAATTTACCTTTAAAATTCATTTCCATGATGAATAGTAGAAAAGGTAACCTAGAAGAAAAATAATTAAGACTTGCCCAGCATCTCATTCAACTCACTTAATTATACTGTGACTTGTTGTAGAGACTAGTGTAGTTTACGAAGCATTGTAAACCTTAGGAATATTTTATGCAATAAGTAGAGGAAAAGAAGAAAGAACAAAGATTTAAAAGAACATAATGTGGAGGTTAAGACACAAAAGTAATTAATAAATATGGATGCACTTACTATAATTGGCCCTAAATTTTCCAATAGGAATTTCTGAAAGATAAACTCAAGTAAAAGGCAAAAGATTTATTCAATCTGAAGAGAAACCAGAGTATAAGATAAACCCAAGTAGTCACCAACTTCATAATTATCTATCAGAATAACATAAGCCAAGCACTCTGAAGAGGTGCACCATTATGAATAGTACTAAGAAACTAGAACAAAACACCTGCCCGAGACCACCCTCAATACGGCCCACGATGATGTACAAGCTCTCTTAGTAACAACATAATGGTGCAGACCCTCAGGCCCCTCATGATCATCAGAGGTATCAAATGAAAATGAATTTCAGTTCATGCACGTAGTTGGAGGTCAGGATGCCATCCTCAAAATTATACCTCCTGGCTGGTCTGCCTCCTTAAAGGAATAAATTTCATAGTAACCAGAGAAGTGGTTGTGGTTGTGTGTGCTTTTTTTTTTTTTTTTTGCGGTACTGGGGATCGAACTCAGGACCCTGCGCTTGCTAGGCAGGCGCTTATTCCACTGAGCTATATCTGCAGCCCTTGTGTGTGCTCTTAAAATTGTCTTTCCTGAAAACTGCTTCTCTCTACAGCCATTCATACATGTTGCATGGCACTGAGTTTAGATCAGTGACTGTCGGTGGCTAGTGACGGAATAGTGGCCTCTATTTCCTGGCCTCACCTGTGCTTCCCTATACCACCCCTGGACAGGCCCTGTCCTGTCGCACTTCTGTTCTATTGCACTGGTCTCCTCATGGGTGTCTTTCCCTCTGAACTGTCTCATATATTCCTCCCAATGAGCTCTAAAACTTTGCATCATACTGCTATCTGCCTGGGATGCTTACATGGTTTTTCTATTGCTTGAGTAAGAGGGCTCATGAATCTTATATTACTATTTAAGGTGTTTCAAGACTCACCATTACAAACCACAATTCCCTGCACAAATGTTTGGATTGTCTGTGATTATTTGCCATTGTTGAAAGGTCGTTTTTTGGTTTCATTTTTGGATGTCAGCCTTCTTCACCCCCTTAGTACAATTTGTCATCAACAGCACATCATATGATCAAGTCCCATTTCAGGTACCAGCTCCGGAATGTTTCATCCTTCATTGTCTGCAGCCTTCTATAGCTTGCACCTTTAAGCGCTTGCTCTCACTCCACTTTCCCTGTCACCTCATCTCAAGGGGCCAGCCCGTGCTCAGTGTGCACCAACCATGTCTGCCACCAGGACCACCTTACTCTTTCCTACCTGGGAGGTGTGCCCCACTCTTTTTCTTCTGCTGGGATGGTTGGCCCTTGACTCTTCACAAAGTGGTAGCTTTCTCAACTCTCAGGAAATCCTTTGAATCATCCTCCTTTAATAAATCTCTTCTAGGTGGATGTTTCTCATCATTCTCCAGTAAAGAGGTTTCTTTATATATTTGCCTATAACGTGTCTTTCTTCTCTTGTTTGTGAATAACAAAAGACAAGCCTGCTGTGAATGAGTAACATATATCATGTAAGTTGTGTGCTGAAATTGTTTTATTAGACATTACGACTCTTCTGTACCTAACATAGTATGATAAAGCAAAGATAATTGATAAATAAAGATGATCATTGAATTCAGTTGACTGGCTTTCTCCTCTTCATACTTCATAAGAATATTGAGGGCAGTGATACTGCTTTTTATGCCCTCCACTAATTTCACAAAACATTGCACATTATAGTGCTAATTATTTGTATTGAATCAATAGCTAACATTTTGCATTAATTACATTTGTTGGTATATTTTAGATATATGTAATTATCATATTCATCATAGGGAATTTGTACCTGTACATGACCTATCTTGATAGTTTTATTAAATTATGGAAAATACTTAGCTTGTTTATTTTTCAAGGAAACTAGTATATTAAGCACAAAAATTAAAAGTATGACATTGTGCGATAGATTACTACAGTGAGTCATAATGTTACCCATGTACAATGAAAGTAATGAATTTTAATGCATGCAAAAATAATGTGCGTGTTTATGCACTATTGCGAATTTTTTGGCAATAACTCTGTCTTAGTTACTTTTCTCTCACTGCTGAAACAAAATACCTGACAAACAAAGTTAAAGGGGGAAATATTTACTTAGCTCACACTTTGTAGAGGTTTCAGTCCATAATCAGCTGGCTCCAAGGGAGGGTGGCACTGTACACAGGCACTGCAGAGTAGAAACAGTTCATGACAGGCAGAAGGTAGCAAAGCAAGAGGCCTTAGCAGCTTTTTCTGCCCCTTTCATACTCTCTCTAGGCTACTGGGATTAGGGTGGTGTCAAACCAATCAATGGACTGATTTAGTAATCACTCACCCTTAATCCAGCATTCACCATGAGTCAATCACGCACTCTAGATCCAGCCACCTCTGAAAAAGCCCCACCTGTGACCACATGAAGCTTTGAAGGAACATCTAGACACAAGCCAGAACAAACTCTATAAAATTATTAGGCCAATCATCTTCGTTTTCTTCTCAAAGGAGCATATTGTCATTGTTACTCCTTTGTTGGGAATTCAGTGAGTATAATGATTTTTGGCCACATATATCACACCCACCAACTGTCTATATTAAAAAGGCATTAGCGCAAAGTTCAAATTTGAACATCAGTGTAACTAACAGATCAATTAAATGATGTAGTGGAAAGAGCTTGGAATGGGGAAACAACTGAAGTAGTTTTACATTATGACTTTACAGTGTGCAAGTTTTGACCCCAAGCAAATAACATGAATCTTTTCATCCACAATTCCCTTCTCTTTCTTAGACACATAAAGAAGATCATATATTGAAAGAGTATTGTGTATATTGCCTGACTCCCAAGTATTCAATACTATTTTCTAACAAATTATTTCCTCAGGAGGAAAATAAATTATTATTTCATAATACTTTCCCAATTATCAGAAATGAACTCACATATATGACTCAAGAAGTACCTCTGTTCTATTCTACATGATGATTGTTTTGCCTGAAGACACAGTTGTTATCTCTTTTGATCTTTTTTCTCAAACCTTCTTTCTAGCAGTACTCTTGAGCATACAACTCCATTTTAAATCACTTGACTATCAGGTAAAGAGCCACTCACACCTCTGTTCTCATCTCAGATGGAATATATTTTGAGCCTATCAGTTACACCTGGAGCACATTGGACCCTACACTGAAAAATCCACTTGATCTTTAAAAATAGCTCTTCATGGTACAACCAACTGTTTGGAATGGCCTGAAAAAGTCAGATATGTGGTCTAAACTCCACCCAAGTGGAGTGAGTAATTTTCAGTCACTTGTCCAGTAATTGAGCCAAGAAGATAGTAAATATTTATAGGCTTATCCCAGGGTGCTAGCTCACAGAGGGCCTGGGCTGCCTCTCAGAGAAAATAAACAAGGATCTCCCACAGTTTAAACCTGTCCAGGCTTTCTCAGCCAGCTTCTCTTTCCTCTCCACAGTGATTACACAGCACTCATGTCTAGCCACATCTAGATTGTCCTGCTGTTAAGTTATAACAAGATTTTTAGAGGACACAAGAGTTGTTTCCCTTTCTTTTGACCGCATGTTTAGATTGCATGAATCATTTTGTTTGGGCCAGTTTTGCTCCTCTGTTTGCTTATCCCAACTCAAGAGGCCACCACACTGTTTGCTTTTTGTTCCTTAAGCTTTTTGGACATTTACAAAGCACTAGAAGAGAAGTATTTAAACAGTGAAATAGATAAAGCCATGAAAGTAATTTCATCTGAAATCAAATGTGTAACTTTCAAGAGTTGATGTTGAGATAATAGATTTCATGAGATTCTGAGAACTTACAGTTTGATTTTATTCTTTAAGTACTTCATTGATTATGTTAAAGAAGTCATATCTGTTCTGATGATTTTCTAATTGTGTTGTTTGTTTATTTTATTGTTTTAAAGTTTATATGAGTCCCTGTGACTTGTCTGGCAGTTTGACAGCTGGAAGTGATCTTAGAATTATCTTTGTAGTCCAAACTCCTCAATGTACAAATAAGGAAACTAAGGTTCTGGGAGGTTAGGAAGGGACATATCCTGGAGGCCAGAGATTGTTAGGGATAGTATGGTGTGTTTTCCCAAGAGGAGCCTCCTGGCTTTCCTCATAACATTTCAATCTGTTTCATGGCACTGGGCTCGTCACTTGTAAGTAATGTGGAGTAGGAAGGAAAACTACTATTAACCAAAATTTTTCTTAAAAATCTTAAAGGGTAGTTTTGATCTTCTTTTAAAATTACTTTGGTTTTCATTTTTAACCTTATTTGGGTCACAAATTCCATTTGAGAATCTGTAAAAAAAGACAACTCTGGATGGTCTTGATAGAAAAATCCACACATACACGCAGAAATTCACAGTCAACTTCATGGAGTCCTATGACTCCAAATCCAGGTTCATTTATACTATGGATCAGAAGTGTTTAGCTGAACCATAGTTGCCTAATTATATGTTTATATTTGAATCAATTTAGATATTTACTGCAATTTGCAATAGTTTGACAGCTATTCAATAAATGGTAGCTTTTATTACTAAGAGGAATATTACAAAGTAAAGCAACTATGTAAGAGGAAACTGAATGCACGCTGCACAAAATTAGTTTTGATTCCTACGCTCCCATTGTCGGAAGCAATCCAACCATTTCCTGTCAACTTCAGCTCACTCAAGTAAACAGACTTCATTTGACATGATGGGATGCATTATATGCAATATAGAATAAAGATTCTAGTAATTTCTTAACACATATCTAAAAGATAATAACAGCAAATGTTGTTCACCAGCAGGTGAGAATAAGACATTTGAGCAATGTAAGATTTTTGACGATGTTCACATGAAAATCTGTCAAATTGTAAAGTGACTTCTTGGGGTGGGAAGCTGATTTGAATCTTTCATAGTGAGGCTGGGTAAACCAAGTTTATACTGACCGCAGATTCATACTTCAGCTCTCAGTGCAGCCATCGGGGAAGCATTCGCTCTGAAGGACACACAGAAGTGTGATAGACCAGAAGCACCTCAGTTACAAACCTCTAGTCTATCCCCTCCTAATATTTGTCCCACTGTGACACTAAGGGAGACAGGAAAAGCAGCATACTAACCATAAAAAAAATACAGATGGTAGTTTTCCTACCTAAAAAGCCAGGGGAGTTTAATTTAGGGATGTCTAATCAAAAATTTCAGAGGAGAGGAGTTTGCCGAAACAGAGCAAGACCAGTTGCCAGAAATTAGGTAGGAAAACATTTCATCTTTCCAAACACCAGTTCCTCTCTTCCTACAGCCTAGAGACTAGCTGGAAAAGAAGCAGATAGGAAGAGGAAGGCAAAGCAGGTGTTACAATATTGTTGCCTCAAGGGGAAATTCTCACACCTGAGGAAATGAATGAAGTTGAAAGCCACTGGAAGTACTTGTTGGTAATTGTGGCTTAAGAGTACTGCCCAGGGTCCACCCATTTCCCAATAGCCACAGTGCAATTAGTAGCCATAAATCCATTCTTGGAGAAATCTCCAACTCAAGCACAGGTGCAGAAATCCCTGAGTGTCCAAAAGTTACCTCCAGTCACCTACAAACTCATTCTCTACGCATGCACATGGGTTGTATCTCATAGACACAATTTTATAACAGAGTGAATTAGAGGAAGTGATCTTTGCAGTTAAACAAGAGGAAGTGACATCATGAGCAAACACTCTAGGGACAGCTCTCTGTCTGGAAGGAACCTGGAACACTGACCAAAAATGTGAGAGCCCTTTCCCCTCCCTTTGAGGCTCCATGAACCTTTTCACCTGTGCACACAGTATTCTTCTCCTCTGCCTCCAATACATGCACACTTTACTGCCTTGCCTGTGTGTCTTACCCAGTTCTTTGTCCAGGACACCAAGAACCTGGCAAGAAGCCTCACAGTGCTCTGCAGAGAATAAAGAGTATTTGGGATGTTAAGCATCCTGGAGAAAAATGTCCCCACAGAGCATAAGCACCAGTCACAGATGAATTTGAGGAAAGTGTCTGTGCTGAGGAAAGTGTCAGAAAAAACTGACATTTCTAGTAGAAAAAAAATACATCATAAGGGAAACATACTAGACAAATTCAGGAAATGGTATAAAAATAAGATAAACTGAAAATTTTTCCAAGTGTTTAGGCAGAGACAATAAAGTGTTTACTTTGAGCAAGCCATGTATCAAACTAACTTCAAACTTCTCTATGCAATAGAGGGACTTGTACATTTTTAATTAAAAAATGCCATGTTTTAGAATTTCATCTCAATCCAAACTGACTTTTATGTAGGAAGGACTCAGAAATATATTTTCAAATATACAATCAGTATATTGGAAGAATACTTGAAAAAATTGAAGATATTAAAACAGAAATAACTCCAGTCAGAGTAGCTATCATCAAGGACACACAAAAAACAAATGCTGAAGAATGTGGGATGGGATGTGCCCTAAAACACTGCTAATGGAAGGTAAATCAGTACAGTCACTGTGAAAATCAATATGGAAGTTTCTCAAAAATCTGAAATTAGGAAAGACACATGGTCTATATCCAAAGGAATGAAAGTTGGAGACAATAATAAAGTTAGCAGATATCAGTGAAACAGAAAACACAATAGAGAGAAAAATCAATAAAGCTAAACATGGGGTTTTTTTTAAAGTCCTAATAAGATACATAAACCACTAGGAAGATTGATAGCATTTAAAAGTATAAAATTTCAGTACAATTACAGGTCCCATAAATGTTAAAGAGTTAATAAAAATGATTCAACATATGCTACTTTGTTGAATGTTCTGAGAAGAATGGAATTCACCTTATTAAGAGACTTAAGTACCAAAATGAAACAAACAAAAACCCCAGCTTTTTATTGATTTAGTAGGGGGCATCTGATAAAGTTGCTACATAGGAGCAACCTAGGAAAAACTTTAAATGTGGAGCAAGTCTTGTAAAATTATAAAGCATTATTAAAAGACATTTTACATGTATTATATATAAGATAAATTTATTGTGTTTACATATAGTTCAATACAATTATACTACTATATGTAGTATAAAATTATACAATCAAAATTATTAAACAGAGGAATTTTAAACAATTGAAATAAATAGGATAAATCAGGCTCATATTATAAATATATAGACTCAATTGTTTTATAGATCAAATACCATCTGCAAATTTGTGTTGTTTGTTCACACATATGAAAAATTCTTATTAATGAAAAGGGCAAGCACATATAAGTCAGTGTTGAAAGACAAAAAACAAAGTGAGAGGACTTGTACCAACAGACATAAAATCTTCTAAAACTATAATAATTAAAACAGTATTGTATTGTTGAAAGTACAGCTAAAGAGAGCGGTGTAATAGTATAGAGTGCAGAAACTGTTCTGCTCACATTTAGTCATTTAATTTCCAGTAAAAGTGCCACTGAAACATGGGTAAGAAGGAGTATAATTTATAATACATTGTGCTGAGTAAATAATTTCTATTTGACTCTTATCCAATATAAACTCAAATGGAGGTGGATCATCAGTACAAATAACTTTATAACTTTAGTAATAGGTGAATGCTTCTTGAATATCAATGAATATAAAATTAAAACTTGATGATTGGACTTTATTAAAACAACAGATCTGTTCATGGACTAATGCCACTAGGTAAAGGGAAGCCACAGTGTGGGAAATGATACTTATAACACATGTAAAGAAAGAAATTATACAGATACTGTGTAATACAATTTACAAAGAAACAAAATGATAACCTAAAAGAAAAGCAAGGAAAAGACTGAAGTGGCCATTTTACAAAAAAGTATATTCACGGGGAAGGTCTGGAAAAGGCCTGCTATGTTGTTTCTGACCAGGATAAAGTAAAGGGAACACTGACAGTGACTCCCTGGCACATCTACCCCAGTGACTAAAGTAAGGAGGAGCAACAGGAAGCACTGGCAAAGCTACAGAGCACGGAGCAGCTAGGATTAGCACACCTGTTGGAGGGCATGCAAGTCAACACCATCACTTTGTAACAGTTTTGACAGCGTCTGAATCTCCTGAAGGCCCATGTGATAAAAGTTTGTTTTCCCTGCCTATAGTGCTATTGGGAAGTGATGAAACCAATGGGAGGTGGGGCTTAGGCAGAAAAAGTTTGGCTATGGGGGAAGGGTCCATGAAAGGGATTGTGGGACACCTGACATCCTGCCTTACTTCCCAGCTACCATGAAGTGAGAAGCCCCTTCCAATAAATGTTCCTGCCACAATGTGCTTTGTCTTCACAAGCCCAGAGCAACAGGGCCAATAGCCATGGTTTGAAATCTCTAAAGTAGAAGACAAAATAAACCTTTCCTTCTTTGAAGTTGACTGCCTCAGGTATTTTGTTATAGAGCTAGAAAGTAGAGCACTACAGTATTTATTGCAATTTATACAGTACATGCAATTCATTTCACACTTGAATAGTGACAAGATAACCTCTGAAAATGTCTGACTAGAGTCTAAACATAAAGATGTGATCCTCTATTCTGAGACACAGCTGGAATCAGTGATGGGTGAGGGTACTATTTGGCTTCCCCAGGTAATCTGCATGTGCAGATCAACTCAAATGTTCATAACAGTCATTGTGCAAAGATGAGCTTGAAGATAAGTGTCAGTAATGGGGTTTGGGATTGTGTCACAGAAAACTTATTCATGTTCAAAGCTTCACTGGATGACAAACAGCTTACAGAAATTGTCTCATATTGAAAATTACTCCCTCCAAAATCAAAAGCAACATTGGTGGATACCTGAATTGTTCATTCACCTTTAAAAAGAAAACAAAGGCAGTATCATGTTGATTTTATTACAGTAGCTTTGCAGTATAATTTCAGGTCACGGATTTTAATTCCACTTGACTTGTTCTTGTTGACCAGGATTGCTTTTGCTCTTCTGAGTCTCTTCTGGTTCCAGATGAATTTAAGGAATGTTTTCTCTAGATCTGTGAGGTATGCTAACAATAGTTTAATGGCAGTTGCATTGAACCTGTACAACAATTTTGGTAGTATGGCCATTTTCACAATGTTGGTTCTTCCTAGCCATGAGCAAGGAATGTTTTTCCATTTATTGAAGTCCTCATCAATCTCTTTTTTCAGAGTACTGTAGTTTTCATTGAATAAAACTTTTACTTCTTTTGCTAGATTGATTCCTAAATATTTCAATTTCTTGGATGCTATTGTGAAAGGTATGGTTTCCTTAATTTCTCTCTCAGTCTGTTTGTTGTTTGTGTATAGGAAAGCTATTTTGGGGCATTGACTTTGTATCCAACTACACTGCTGAATTTGTTGATTAATTCAAGGAGTCTTCTTGTGGAGTTTTTGGGGTTTTCCATGTAAAGTATCATGTCATCTGCAAATAGTGATAGTTTTACTTCTTCCTTTCCTATCCTTATTCCTTTTATTTCTCTCTCTCTCTTGTCTAATTTCTCTGGCTAGTGCTTCCAGAACTATGTTGAATAGGAGTGGTGACAGTAGACTTCCTTGTCTTTTGCCTGATTTTAAAGTAAAATCTTTCAGTTTTTGTCCATTTAGTATGATGCTAGCTGTTGGTTTGCCACAGATGGCTCTGATCAGGTTGAGGTAAAGACCATCTATTCCTATTTTCTGCAGAGTTTTTTTTTTTTTTATCATGAATGCATGTTAGATTTTGTCAAAAGCTTTTTTTGCATCTATTGAGATGATCATATGGTTTTGGTCTTTGGCTCTATTGATATGGTGTATAACATTAATTGATTTGTGAATATTGAACCATCCCTGCATTCCTGGAATGAATCCAACTTGGTTGTGGTGTATGATTTTCTTGATGATTTTCTGCATTCTATTTGCTAGTATTTTATGGAATATCTTTGCATCTATATTCATTAGGGAGATTGGTCTGTAGTTCTCTTTCTTGGTTGGGTCTTTCTCATGTTTTGGTATCAGTATAATATTTGCCTTCAGAAATGACTTAGGGAGAACTGCTTCCTTTTCAATTTCACTGAAGAGTTTTGGAGTGTTGGTATTAAATCTTCTCTAAATTTCTTGTAAAATTCTGCTGTGAATCCATCATGTCCTGGGCTTTTTTGTTGGTAAGTTATTAATCACATTTTCAATCTCATTAATTGATATTGGGTTGTTCAGAATTTTTATATCTTCTTGACTCAACCTTTGTAATTCATACCTATCTAAGAATATGTCCATTTCTTCTGAGTTTTCTATCCTATGGGAGTAATATTTTCAAAGTAGGTATTAATGATCTGAATTTCTATAGAATCTGTAGTAATTTCATCCTTTTCATTCCTTATTGCATGAATTTGAGTTCTTCCCTTTCTCTTTTTGATAAGGTTGGCTAGGGGTTTATCAACATGGTACTGGCTAACAAACAGACCAGAAGATCAGTGGAACAGACTGGAAGACACAGATACAACCACAAATACACTCCGCCACCTAATCTCTGATAAAGGGGCCAAACAAACTCACTGAAAGAATGATAGTCTCTTTAATAAATGGTGCTGGAAAAATTGGTTTGCCGTGTGCCAAAGACTGAAAATAGACCCAAGTCGATCACCATGCACTGAACTCAAGTCAAAGTAGATCACAGATCTCCATGTTAAAACAGAAACACTAAACCTATTGGAAGAGAAAGTAGGTAAAAACCTTGAAGACATAGGGGTAGGCAGAGAGTTCATGGACAAAAACCAAACTGCCCGTGAAATACTTCAAAGAATCAACAAACGGGATCTCATCCTACTGAAAAGTTTCTGCGCATCTAAAGAAATAACCAGCAGAGTAAAAAGAAAACTTGCAAATTGGGAAAAAATTTTAGCTGACTGTCCCTCGGACAAAGGTCTTCTATCTAGAACATATAAATAATAAAAAATCATCAGCCCCTCCAAGTTCAAAGACCCAATCCAAAAATGGGCCGCTGAAATGAAGACACACTTCTCAGATAAAGAAATACAAATGACAAATAAATACATGAAGAAATGTTCAACATCATTAGTCATTTGAGAAATGCAAATTAAAACAACACTGAGATTTCATCTCACCCCAGTAAGAACGGCTATCGTTAAGAAATCAAGCAATAACAAATGCTGGCGAGGCTGTGGAGAAATAAGAACTCTTTTCCACTGCTGGTGGGAATGCGACTGGTGAAACCACTGTGGAAATCAATTTGGAGATTCCTCAGCAAACGAGGTCTGGAGGTCCCATTCAACCCAGCTATTCCCCTTCTGGGTATTTTCCCAGAAGATCTGAAAACATCATATCATAGTGATATATGTGCACCCATGTTCATAGTGGCACAATTTGTAATTGCTAAATTGTGGAAGCAACCCGAATATCTATCCACTGAGGATTGGATAAAAAAATTGTGGTACTTTTATATAATGGAATATTACTCAATTATAAAGAAAGATGAACTTGAGGCTTTTATAGGTAAATGGTCACAACTAGAGACCATACTCATAAGTGAAATAAATCAGACCTGCATGTGTAAGCAACTTATTGTCTCACTAGTGTAAGAACCTGAAACAATGAATAAAAACTAGGAGGTATGATAGACATTGTGATATGAAAGAAAAATGCTCAAAAATAAAGGGCAACTGGGGTGTGAGAAAAGAGAAGGGAAAGAAGGAGAAATGATGTATGTGTATATATACAGCATAGCTAACAGTTGTACTACTGTCTTCTATTGCTTTATTGAAAGAAACAGTTAATGATTACTGGTTTGATCATTATTGCCTGTCTCTATTTGTTCTCCTGAGAAATCACTCTGAAGATATCAATAGTAATACAACAACCATTGTTAATTTCCTACCACTCTGTCTGTTACTCTGTATTGTTTGGATTGTTCTTACGCTATTTTGTAAATGGATGTCTGTTTGTTCATATGTTTTCCTTCTTTTATTTTTAAAATTAAAAAAACACAAAGGTCACAATTGTATTGTAGTTTTGAAAGCAAATGAGGGACAGTAGGTTTCCTATGTTCAGATCACCTCTGCATTCCATACAGAAAGCAGGGGCAAGAAGGTCTCTTGAATATGTAAAGACATTCAGTGCCAAAATGATTTCCTTGTTTTATAGTGGAAGAAACAGATTGGGGAAAAGTTCACATACTGAAGGTGGTACTTGGAATTCACATCAGATGCCTGCTCTTGCCTAATTTATAGCACTTGTGATACATTAAAATTGTCACAACTTCAAATCCAATACTTTCTTTAGCTGGTACAAGGAGAAAAGATTAGACTGTTGGCAGTCAGAATAGGTATTGGGCTTGACTATGTTTCCTCTAATTTCCAGCCAAATAGAAGAGAGCTTTGGTTGTTTTTTTTGTTTTTGTTTTTCTTTTCTTTTCTTTTTCTTTTTCAAGCCATATCCAATATCAGCTCTCTGGATGTACCACACTAACCTGTAATTAGCCTTTGTCCTCGCATTTAACTCCACAAAATGTCAAGGAATCAGACACAACTCTTTTGGTCTCTGTTTTAACATGGAATCTGTACTCATGAAATGCCATTCTCACTTAAATCTACAGTATTAGGCTGGCTGTTTTGAATCTATGCACCAGTCTACAAATGGTGAACGCTCAGGTCTAGTTTCCTTTTCTGTGTCACACAGCCTTGTGGTCTGGGCAAGGAAGAGGGTGACTGGATTGTTCAGCAGTGTTTCTCTTTGACTTTGTTATTTAGTCAATTAAGGGAAAGGATCTTGGAGAATCTATCAGTTGAAGTTAAATTGATTATGCAGACCATTTTAGGGTACCTCTCCCCCATCATCACTGAGGAACCTGGTGTCAAGAGGATTCAACTATTTTGTATTTCCAAGGCATTAGCAGCTGATGCCAGCATGAGTACATCGATCCCCTGATGCTCTACAGTCAGAGCTCACTACCGTTCAGTTCTGAGGTTTTTGCTCAACACTATGTTCTGGCTTTCAGGTAGGGTGTGTCATCACAGAAAGACGGAAAAGCAATGCTAAGTAGTAAGTCAGTTACAAATTAAGTGGTTCTACAGGCTTTTGCTGCTTTACCCTGAAATTTGCACCTAGAAAAAAGTGGATCTGTACTCCAGGCTCAACATATGTTTCATATTTGCTAAATAAAGTTTTGATACCTCTGCTCCTTGTTCACTGATTTCCCATCTGCGATGTGAACCTCTTCTTTTTCTCTGAATGGCAGTAGTAAGTCACTGGGCTCCTCCTGTGCTGATTTATTTTTAAAATTAATTTATTTTTAAAAGTAAAAAAAACCAAAGGTCACAATTTTATTGTAGTTTTGAAAGCAAATGAGGGACAGTAGGTTTCCCAAGTTTCCTCACTGGCTTTGGAAGCAGTCTTATTTTCTGTTTTTCTTCTTGCTTCTGGAATGTGGACAGATAACTGGATCATTCCCACTGCAAAATATGACTGAAAAAATATTTTGGTGGATGGGAGATGTTGCTTTGTGTCAAGCCAGGTAACTTAAGTAACAATCATAGGAATGACACAACCATGCAATACTTTTTAATATCCTATTTATCTTGTTTTGAAGTTCTGTATTATTGTTTTTTTTTTTTCTCTTTAAAATAAAAATATAAAAATACCACAGAGGCCAGGGATATAGCTCAGCAGTGCAGTGCCTGCCTGGTAAGCACAAGGTCCTCAGTTTGATTCCCGGTAACAAAAGTAAGTAAATAAACAAACAAACAAACAAAAAATAAATAAAGCCACCAATAAATAGAGATAGAAGAGAAATACCCATGTGCTCAAGTTCAAGTTTACAATGGATAATGTTTCCAATTTATTGCTTCTTGGTCTGTCACCCACCATCTTTTCTTCGCTATGTTACTATTTATGCTTTTCTTTGAGGCAAGTTGGGAAGTACAGCCATGAGCCACCATCAGTATTTTTGGGGGAAGCAGCTGATTATGTTTCCTCACTAATAACTTTGCTTCACTCTACATTTTCAAAGATTTGCAAAACTCATTGAGAGAGAGAGAGAGAGAGAGAGAGAGAGAGAGAACAAGAACATTGAAACTGTTCTATGTAGGAGTTATTAACCCGTTGGACAGGCCTAATAATTACATTATCAATGAAATTTAAGGCGCCAAATGCAAAACCATGTATAGATGCATATGTTGATAATTCTGGGAAGATGCATAACTTTCATCACATTCCCAAAGTAATTCCAGCTCCCAAAAGTTCAGTGGCCACTGCCATAGCAACTGTTTTCTTCAGAAAACACCCAGTCTCTGTTTTTTATGTAAGTGACTGACATTTAAATCTCTGCTGCTTGCCCAAGCTGCCATCGTTTCTTTTTAGTCTCTAAGTTATTTAAGGTAAAAGAATCATGGTGTTCTACATTTGGTGCTTTTTATTTTTCCTGCCTAAGCGAGGGTGACTTTCAGAAAAGCAGAAATCAGTATCTGGCCTCTCACTGTGCTCTTCCGGGACTGGCAGAACAGTCTCTGCTCACTCCAGGTTTTACAGGATCTTTTGTTTTTTCTCAACACTTATTTGTTCCTGGGAAGCTTTTAAAATATTCATTTTCCCCTTCTTACTCAAAAACCCTCAGGTCCCCTCTCTCAGAGGAGTTCGTACAGATTGTATCATCTCTGGGAATTCCACAAATTCCTTCTCTACTTTCGCTCTTCCATTCCCATACACAATAATCATTTTGAGGTTACTTTAACAGACACTTGTTTCCATAATTCTCTTCCATTGTAGAAATAAAATGTCCTTTGTACAGAGAATATTAAATGTATAAGGAATTTGCTCTTCACCTCCAGAGAGCTTTTCTGGATGCCCATAATTTCTATATTTAATTTACAGAAGAAAAACCAAGTCTTCTAAACCGATCTCCTGCCTTCGATTAAAGCAAGCACACAAAGCCAGTTAGGTAGTTAACAGCCTGACAGTATCTACCAAGCTTGTACTGGGTTTAGCCAAAGATATCAGCTAAGGGTCATTCATAGTTTTTTTTTTTTTTTACCAGTTGTCCTGGATTAATTCCTCCTCAATAATTTGTCCAGAGGCCAATGAGCTGAATAAAATTAAAAGCTTGAAAATTAGACTTTTTAAAGTGCTTTAGAGTGTTTTGAAAGACTACCGAGGGCCATCACTCAGTGACTTGACTTCTTTTGACAATGGGTTCATATTTTTACTATTTCATGATGTTTCTATCGGAAGAAATGGAAATCAGTTATTTCACCAAGACCATTCATTTGCCTGATGAGTTAATTTTGCTGTTGGGAAAACAGAGACTTAGCCAAATTGCTCATCCCACTAGCGAGGCAGGGCAGAAAAGTGCTGTAGAAAAATGTTCCTCATTTCCAACTTTTGCTAAAACTCTGAGTGGCTCCAAACACCTTAACTTTGCTTCACTCAAAATTGTATTGAAAACTGTTCTTTTTCACATCATTTTCCCTATTTAGTGTCTTTTCTATGACTTCAAAATTTGGAACTCCATTAACTGGGTTTTTGGTATGATGGTTGCCCTGATAGTCAAAGGTAGTCAAGGCCGACTGCATATAAAAGTTTGAATTTCACATCAATGGAACAGTTAGGAACATGTAAAGGTTACAGTGCTGTTCAGTGACAAAGTTATTTTTTAAACATTTGAACTCAGGGAGTTAGTGTTAGGCTCTGTGCTGCTAATATTGTACAGGCTCAGTCTCATCAGGAATCTAATCTTAACCAACTTTGCAGGGTCTGATAAAATAAAAAGCCTGAATGATCATCTAAAGCTTTGCTGATTGTAAAAGTATACTGGGCTGTCAGTACACTGAATATAGAAAGTATAAAAGAAGAAATCCACTTTCTAGATCTTAACACAAAGGAGGATGGATGCAATTATCTAATAGCCCACAAAGATAAGAGAAACTGTCTCATCTCCCACTGGTTGTTCCTGTTGGTAACTTGAAATCTAAACCTAATCAAATCCCCAGATCCCAACCTCACTGACAGTGCTTACAGTTTACTGATCTACATAGATAAATGGCCCCATTAATGTCAGGGCAGTTATGTTTGTCTGAAGAATATACGTCTGTATTTTAAGTTGCATTATCAAGTTTATCTGTGGGATAAGAGTTGTTTACCTTCGCAAATTCCAGGCTTCTGAGCTGAACTAAACAGGGCAAGTTGAAAGGCAGGAGCTCAGAGTAATATGTAACCTTTTAACAGCTTGTGGTTTGCCAAAGATGAATTAGTAAAATCTAGACTTATCTCTCAGTTCGTGGGCTGAGGGCAGGGGACCCTCAGGTTTTGTCTGCTACCTGCAGCTTCCATTGAAGCCCCTGTGAAGCTGACAGCTGAAAAAGTGTAGGGAATAACGCTGCAAAGTACCTTCTGTGGGATTAGCCTCTGCAGATGTGGGCCCAAGAAATTGCTCAACAGCCCATGAAGGCCAAGGACGATCTGCCACAACATCAGTGCCCCGCCCTCACTAGGTCACTTCAGGCTCGAGGCTGGTTTCGTCTGTACAGCCAAACTCAGACTTTTCTTCTATCCTCTTGTTTCCAGTTTGCTGTGCTTCTGTGAAATGAGATGCTTCTTTATCACCGGATCAGGCAGAAAGGTGGTGAGAGAGTATGATATGGAGAACACAGAACTCTAACAGATCAGTACCCATTTTGCCCGTGCTGTCTTGAACACAATCTGTCGACCCACATTTGGACAGTGCAGCAGCGGCTTGCTGCCACCTGCTGTACTCCCTATTGCTGACAGTCATGGGGCCAGAACTCACCACACAAGGCACAGAAAAGAAAGTGGAGGAAGCCAGAGTTTGGCGGGATTCTCGTCACCCAGGAAACCCCCCCAGGAGTGTAGTCACGAACGCAGGTCATGAAAGCATCCACCTTTTCCACATGAATGGACAAGAGTAGCTCTTTTCAGGACTGAGAATGTGTGTTCCTTTATCCTGACACATGGTTATGTCTTCGACATTGTAACTGTAGATGGAAAAAGAAAGTGAGTTGCAGAAATTCAGGTTTAATAGAAGTTAAAATGCCTGCTTACTTAATCTTCTGGATAAACACTGGATCAAAATAATGAATTAATGGCATGTAAGATTCTTGGAGTAAAGCTTGGAGATACATATTTCAGGGTGATGAAGACTTCCTGAAAAAAACATCTCATCATTTTCCTTCCCTTTCCAATCTTTTCTCTTCCTTTCATTATCAGATTTCTTCAGTGGCTCAATGTCCTTTTGGTAAATTAACTTCTAGTTAGTTCAATCCGCTCTAATGTGCCTTCCATACTAACTCTCCAATGAAACGAGTAAGATGAGATTCACTGATGGTCTTTGACTTCGAAGTTCTCCTCTTTGGCTTGCTCCAAATCCATTTTCCATGGTCTGTCCTCAGTCTGCTCAAAACTCATCTCCATCTTACTTCCTTCGGGGCCCTTTCTCTTTTTCTCCTCTGCCTACTAGTTTTTGAAATTCAGAAGGAATGCTTAGCTTTATTTACCCTTCTTGCTGTTAGTAGGAACAAATCTAAATTTAGGCATGAGTAGGTTGCTTTTCTAACTCTGAACTAAGTTTTTCTTTCGTTAATTTATTGTTTCAACAATAGTGACTTTGCTAGTGACTTACCTAGAAAATCTTAATTTTGCCTTTCTAAGGAGTTGGACTTCTCAGCACTTTTTCATGAGATAGGTTTTATTCCATAATGCTTATAGTATAATCTATAAAACTTCTATAATAGAGACTGCAAAGTAAGCAGAAACACATAACCATATAGTGGTAACATTTGCCTTTGGAAAATAATGATTTGTGTCACTTTTATTGTGGGGCTAATATCCTCTAGCCACAGTTGCAGAATTTAGTAGTATCTTTTTAAAGAACCATTCCATCTCTGGAGGTTTAACTGAAATCTCTGGATATAGGCTCAGTCTTACATAGGATGGCATTAAATATTTATTTTATAGCATGCTGCTAACACAGTTCCATCCTCTAAAGCTTGACTTGTTCACTAGCTAACATCAGCAAACAGAGGTCATGATATCAGTGACCTGATGAGAAGTTAATCCCTTTAAGAAATCTCACAGACAGTGAGTGCTACAGAGTAGACATGAGAAAGCTGTACCTGAGTGACAGGCTGCTATGATGTACGCATCTACTCATAAGATGAGGCCTGGGCAAGGAGCCATGTAGCTAAGTGTACTGAGTAAGGTACATCTTTAAAGACAATGTTTTGAAAATTCCTATCGGGTATGTCCTTAAAAGTGCCCCACGTTATAAAACAGACCGATAGGAATAGAATCATAAATATAATCAAAACAATGTTTACTTCTACTGTGAAAGTTGTACTGAGCACTGCTATTGAATAATACACGTGGTCTCTAATTTTCTTGCAGTTACTGTATTCCATATAGACATTTAGGATGGATACATAATATTTATTGAACATTTTGTTTATACATCTCCCTTATAACCAGGCCACAGTCTCATAAAAGAGAGACTGTTTCTTCATCTCTGTGAATTTACAACTCATACTGCTTGTGCATGGCATATGTTAGTAAACACTCAGTGAATAAATGAATTCAGGGTTTTCTACCTCAAAATAGATGGCAGATACTACCAAAACTGTTGTACAGATTCAATGCAATTCCCTTCAAACTACCGTTAACATACCTCACAGATCTAGAGAAAATATGCCTCAAATTCATCTGGAACCAGAAGAGACACAGAATAGCAAAAGCAATCCTGGGCAATAAGGACAAGTCAGGTGGAATAACAATCCCTGACCTGAAATTATACTACAAAGCAACTGTAATAAAATCAACCTGGTACTGGCTAAAAAACAGACCTGAGGATCAATGGAACAGACTGGAAGATGCAACCATAATGAAAAACCCACTTAGCTACCTAATATTTGACAAAGGGGTCAACCAAACCCACTGTAAAAAAGAAGGCCTGATTAATAAATGGTGCTGGAAAAACTGGCTTGCCTCTTGCCGAAAACTGAAAATAGACCCCAGTCTATCACCATGCACCAAACTCAGGTCAAAATGGATCATAGACTTCAACATTAAAACAGAAACTCTAAACCTATTGGAAGAGAAAGTAGGTAAAAATCTTGAAGACATAGGAGTAGGCAGAGAGTTCATGAACAAAAGTGAAACTGCAAGGGAAACACTTCAAAGAATCAATAATTGGGACCTCATCCTAGTGAAAAGTTTTTGTACATCTAAAGAAATCACCAGCAAAGTAAAAAGAAAACCCACAAATTGGGAAAAAATCCTAGCTGGGTGTCCCTCAGACAAAGGTCTTCTATCTAGAACATACAAAGAATTTAAAAACATGCACCTGTCCAAATTCAAAGACCCAATCCAGAAATGGGCATCTGAGATGAATACACAATTCTCAGACAAAAAAATACAAATGGCAGATAAATATATGAGAAAATGTTCCACATCCTTAGTCATTCGAGAAATGCAAATAAAAACAACATCGAGATTTCATCTCACCCCAGTAAGACTGGCCAGTATGAAAAAGTCATCCAATAACAGATGCTGGCGAGGCTGTGGAGAAATAGGGACTCTATTACACTGCTGGTGGGAATGCAGACTGGT
>PVLD010021124.1:0-32247 GCA_004027595.1 Dinomys branickii | reverse complement strand
TGTTTTCTTCCTGTCTCCATTTCTTCCATTCTTTCCTTCTCCACAGCTGAGTGTGGTATTGCTGGTTGTTTTATGGTCAGCTTTCTCCAAAATAAACAAGTTCTTGTCAGAGGTCACAGAAACGGTTGTGTTCCAATAGTGAGACAGGCCTCAGGGTAACCGCCTGTTTTGTCTCTGGAAAGCAGAGGCACGGAGGAAGCGGGTTTAGGTTGGCTCTGCAGCCAACTATGGAACTTGCTTTGCTCAGATTATTTTACATAGCTGGAGAGCTTGATTTTGTGTTTCAACCCTAAGTTGTTTAAAATAGTCCAGCACAAGAAGGCGATTAAGAATGGAAAGGAAAATAATATGCATTCTTTGGAAGAGTTGGAATGATTTCTGATGTACATCGAAGCAGTGCCTATTTCTTGAAGACAAAAGAAGAAAATTCTCTGGCACAGTTGGTTGAATCATGAGCAGAACCTAAGACTGCTGGGTGCAAAATAAAGGGAGAAAAAGCAGTCCACATTCATGAAGCCGGAAGGAAGCAAGTTGAAAAATTATACGCCTCCCAGTGGTAGAAACTGAATGGGCCCCTGTGGAATATGAAGGCAGTCGTGTGAGGCCCTCGACCGTGCATTGACGGTGTGAGGCCCCGTGGCTGTAGAAGGGCAGAGAGGAGCAGAAGGCTTTGAACCTGTGCTGCAGAACTGGCTTAGACCATGTGCGCCCACATCTGGCCTGAATTAGAGTGAAAAGCACGCTGTGAGTAAGTATGACACACAAGAGGAGAGAGCTCCGCCTTGCCTGACATGCGATCTGTTTTGAGCCGTGTCAGGATAACTTTCCACGTGCTGAGCAGTGTCGTGGTGGCCGTCAAAAGACGCCTTCAAAACAGCTTTACTTTCTTTTCTTAAAAAGTAAGATAGAGGCAAGGAGGCAGGAGTGTGAAGAAACAGTGGGGTTGCCAGATCAAATCTGGAAAGCCAGTAAGCTTTGAATTTTAGATAAATGGTGAATAACTTTAAAAAGCTGTGGCATGTTTATGTGAATCACCATGTATATTCTGTGTATCGTATGTGTGTGTATGTGCAGTGCATATATGCAGGTAGTCTAAAGGGTTTAAAATATATTATTTAAAATTTAAATACAACTGGGCTCCTATAATTTTCCCCCCGCTAAATCTGTTAGAGCTGGAAAGAGGCAGAATCAGCATCTAAGTGCATAAGTATTCTGATTTTCTTGTTTATTTTTTAACAGTGCATAAGAAGCATTTGTGTTCACTTAATTAACTTAGTGAAAGGATGTAATAAATACTACTCTGAAAGTACTGAAAAAAAAGTTATGTTTTCAAGATATTATAATTATAGACTGTGGCTTTTAACTGTACCTGAGTCTTTTCCCTGGTGTCGCCATTTCCGCCCTTGGCTTCCGTGTGAATATGGCGACCTGTCTCTTTTCATTCCTTGATATATTTGGGATAAAAACAAATTACTTAGTGCTCTTGACTAAGTAAATATGTGACGTTAGTAAAGATGGTATATCCAGCTGTGGGTGAATTGTGAGTTCTCCAAAGACATTAAAAATGCATAGAAAAAGGGAATTATCTCTGCTTATCATCCCAGAAAGTTTTCTTCATTTGCTTAACTGTCCAGTATGAATTCAGTTTTTACAGATATCCTGAAACAACTGCAGAAGGCATGGTTTTCAAAAGTGATTGAAAAACAGTCTGGATGAGAATGGTAGATTTCTACGATTACTAAATATTTTTGAGACTGTGCTTATAAAATACTTTATAATTCGGCAATAATTCATTTAATGAAAGTCTGACATTGAATATAACCCCCAAACATACATTTGTGCCTACTCTCCATAAAAACCGAATTACAGTTTTGGGAATAATTTTTCCTTTGTAGTTTGCAAGACACATCAAGAAATCTGAAGGCCAGAAAATTCCCAAAGTTGAGTTACAAATATCAATTTATGGAGTAAAAATTCTAGAACCCAAAACAAAGGTAAGCCTTATTTTTGAATTCCTGAATACTCTAATCTTTATTTCCTTGCAGATATATGCCTATTATAATGAATATTTAAAATGTGTTACCAACCTGAACTGTTTAGTTCTCAGTTGTGACGAAAAGTACTAGGATTTTTAGAAGAACAATTTTCAGAATTTATTTCTGAGTAGTCTGTTCTTCCCCTTATGTCTGCAATATAATAACACATGTTCAATGTATTCATGGGCGTTAGAATTTCTATTTAGAAATTTTTCAGTGACAGGAAAGAGATAAAAGTGTAGTTCCCTGAGTGAAGATGAAGACAAAACCTCTGTGTTGTTTTGAAATGTCCTGCAGTGGTTCCCATTGCCTGTAGACATAGGATTGTGTATTGGCTTTTTAGTCTGCTATGCAAAATGCCACAGACTCAGTGGCTTCAATAACAGCACTTTGTTTCTGGAGGCTGGAACTTTGGATTCAGATGTTACTTTCCTCCCCTTGGTTTTCAGGTGGCTGCACTGTGCTCCCCCTTCATGTGGTTGACCCTGTGTGCACACTGTAGTGATTCCCCTTTCATGTGGTTGACCCTCTGTGCACACTGTAGTGACTCTCACAGCCTCCTCCATGGTTCTTTAGCTCAGTTTGTAGAGGTTTCAGCCCGTCGTCCGCTGGCTCCAAGGCAGAGTGGCACGACAGACAGGCAACAGTTTATGATGGTGAAGGACCACAGAAGCAACAACAGCAAATAGGGAGAAGCAAGTGTCTTCTCTTCCTTCCTTTATATTGTATGCAGGCTACCAGCCCTGGGGTGGGTATAGCACTTCCACCCATCCCAGCACTAGCCAATGAACCAATCACAAACTCTGGACTGAGCTGCTTCTGCAAAGCCCACCCTCATGACTGCATGAGGCTTGGGGGGACATCCAGACACAAACCTTAACAGGGACCATAAAGGGCCTCATTTTAACTTACATATTTTTTTTTCAGGTCTTAAGGTGAAATAAAAACTTTACATAAATTAAACATAATGATTTATTGGCACACACTACGATTTAAGAACCAAGTAGCACTCAGAACAAGAAGCAGCTGAGAGAGTTCCATCCACCAGCATGAGCAGGGAGCATTCCTAGGCCAGACAGAAGCAAATTGGACCAATCATCTGATTGATAACAACCTGTGATTGGCTGACTGAAGCTGCCCCTGAGTTGCTGAAACTCTGAGCACTTCTGTGGGGATTTTGTTTATATACTAAGTTAGGTTGCAGCTGGGAAATCAAAGTAAGAAGATGGCTTCAGGCTAGTGGCCGGATGCTGATTTAATTCACCACTTCAAATGCAGTCACGTTCTGACATACTGAGGTTTGGGACTAGAGGGAAGACGATGTGAAGGCAGCAGTATGGCTCATGTCTGGAAAGCAAGGAGGGGCCCAAAGGACCCAGCCCACTGATGCCTGCATCTGGAGCTCCAAACTTACAGAACAGTGAAAAAATAAATTTCTGCTCTTTAAGCCTCCATATTTTGTGAGGATCGCACTGAGAAGCTGCTATAATAATTTATCCATAGCACCTCGGATTGTTGCTTTGGAATTTTGCTAAGAGCATGGTTGTTTGGAAAGGCTAACATTCCACTTCAGTTATTTTATAAATACAAGCTGTCACATCTTTCCTATATCACTGTAGCATCTTTATTGATAGGCTAAGGCAGCTAGTCAAAGGAAAGTGTGAACAGATTATGAAATTTTCTGACATGTCTGTAACTTCTAGTAGTCTAGCAGGTGCCATTAATACCTTCATCGATGTGAACACCACTTCCCAACAATACTGAGTTTTCTTTTCACCAGTAGCATTGCAGCTAGTGGGTGCTTATTAGGAACATAAAATCTTCTGACTCCAGATCTACTGAGTCTTTAATCTACAGTTTGAGTAGAAACCTACCGACTCACACAATACAGTGTGAGAAGATTTGTTATTGTATAGATTGGTAATTACATGTAGCGGGCTTCATTTTCAAATTATAGTCCATTGTACTTTCTAAAATGAGTTAGTTCTAAAGCTTCATCAGAGAGTCATCATGTCAGAATGCAGAGATTTTGCAATTCTAAACAGCGTAAGAACAACAGGACCACGGCAAGTGTACACCCATTGTCCTCTCACCATTCCATGTTAAAAAGAGTCGACAGTCCTTCAAACTTCCCACGTGATTCTATGACCTCCCACAGTTACACTGTTAGCTTTCTCCTGTCCTCCACTCTCAATATTGAATACGTAACGGAGATGCGGAGACTTGGCTTTGCTTTTGGGTGTGGCAAAGTAGCTGCTGCTTAGGTGGCTGCAACAAAGGAAAGAAGTACTGCCGGAGCAGTGGAAGAAACGAGAGGAAGGCGAGTCAAGCGTGTCATGGAGTATGCACAGTTCACCTGGAGACAAAGGAGTGAAAAGTGACCAGTTATCTTCCGAGCAAGGGGGTTGAACTCACTTTTCACCTTGTAAATGGTACTTATAAGGGGGAAGACAGACAGAGAGCGACAAGCAGAAGTGTAGCAACCTAAGCGGAGTCTCACATGCAATAAAGAACCACAGTGATTCCATTCCTGCACTTCCTATTTAAAATTAAGGAGAGATACAGCGGCAGATGTGCAGCCAGCATAGGTCATTTGTAGGCTGTGTTTTTGTTGAAAATTTTCTTCTGAGCCATACAGATTTTGAAGCTTCTTTGAAGTGTGTATGTGCACGTGTGTGTGAGTACTGGCTACATTTTAACCTGAATGTTTGGGACTTACAAAGTTCATGTTGAAATATGTTGGGTTGGTAACGTGCTTCCTGCATCTTCAAAAAGCAGATTTTTGTATTTTTTATTGAATCTACACCTGGCAAAACTTAGGCTATAAATATTTAGCAATTGTATGTACATAATCTATACATTATAATCTAATAAATCATTCTCTTATTACTGAAAATTCAGAGTAATTCAAACTTTTAATTAATTCAGTTGAAGTATTTGCCAAATAGAAATAAGATTAAAGCAGAATGCAGAGAGAATTTCTTTCATCTCTAGAACTGACAGTTTAAGACTGGTGTGTCCTTAGAAATTGCAAAATACAGAGATTTAAGACACTGCAGGATGACTACCACTAATACCTATGTGGGGAAACGTGTGTGTAAAGATGAAGCACATCCCTGCAAGCGTGGCACAGTGTTTCCAGCTGGCTGGTGCTCTACATATGACTGTGCACTGGGATGTTTTCCTTAACCTAGAGGTTAAGGTTTCTTTTTTTTTTTTTTTTTTTGAGTCAGGGTTTTGCTGTGTAGTTCAGACAGGCATCGAACTCACTTTGTAGCCTCGGCTGGCCTTGAACTCACAGCAATCCTCTTGCCTGGTTTCAGCACATTTTTTAAATGTCTTCAAATGAAACATATGCAAAATTCTTCTATAAAAACCTCTGTCAATCACTTCAGCTATTGTCTGTGCCCCCGGCATCCTGAACACTTATGGAAATCTACTCTGATAAACAACAACGAATTAAAAAGTTAATTTTTGTCACATTATTTATACCAGCACAAATTTCTGATTTTTGTGTGTTTTACCTGGAATGCAGAGTGATTATTTTCCTGAATGTAAACATGAAGACACAGATACTAATTAAAAAAAAAAATCATAATAGGTTATACTGTAAGACAACATAATGGAATAGTCTCAAAACTTGATTTGGAATAGGAAGAAACTGTAACAGGTGATGAAATGATCAAAGGAAAAGTTATGAAAAGTCGATGATTGCCACCTACTCATTTTGTTGGTGGAAAGCCGTATGTTTAAATTTCTACCAATAAAGGTCTCCTGGCAGACTTCTCAGTGGGAGCATGCTGTTCCCCAAGCGTTTCTTTACACATCTCCGCCCCTCTCCTGACCTAGACCCCATGTGGAGAATGAGCATCAGTGAGGCAAGGTTCAAGTCAATGGGATGAGCAGATAGGCTTTTGTCAGCCTGTATGGCCTTCCTCCAATTAGAAACATCAGCACGCCCTTTTCCTTTTCAAAGTTCTCGTTTCCTGTACTTAATAACTATTTTAAGAGACCCAACTGTATTTTCTCTCTGAAAGTAAGTCTTCTAGCCTTTTAATTAAAAAACTATCTGTATTTTTATCCTTATCAATCTGAAAAGCAATATAATTTTAATAAGTTTTGTAAGTTCAATTATATTCCATCTGAGGATACAACACCTTTACTCACATACTGTATTATGTATGGATACAGAATATCTCATTCTTTTTCTCTATGTAAAAACAATTACTTTTTATTCTATTAAACAAAATGAAAGAGTGTATAAGGAAATTTACAAACTCTGCAGAACATCAGTGCCCCAAGACATTCTTAAGAATGCTGACTTCTGAAGTCTTCCTGTGCATTTCCTTATCTGAATCTGCAGCAAAGACGTGTGTGTGTGTGTGTGTGTGTGTGTGTGTGTGTGTGTGTGTGTGTGTAAATAAGAGGAAGAGCAGACTCTGTAGGCCACTCTGAACTGCCTATTGTACACACGAGTTTCTGAAGTCACTGAGATGTGAATGAGCTAGAGAAGAAAAAACCTCTCCGTTTTTTTTTTTTTAATTTTAGGTATAAGTTGTAAGTTAGAAAAAAATAAATATGAAGCCATTAATAGAAATTTATGGATAAATATGGATGAGGATTTTAAAATACATTATTAACCTAACATGGACATTATTTGTAGAAAACAGAATATCTTTTCCACTTGGGAGGGTGAAAGTGGGACCAAAACCAATGTCTGTGACACCTTGGTTCTAAACCTTTCTTTTTTTCTTCCATTCTGCATTACTCATGTATTCTTCACGTTAATATTCTGTGGCATTGGAAACAGGTAGTGAGCGTGAAATGGGATGAAAATGTTCACTGCTGTTCTTCTTCCAGTTCTAGTAAAATAGAATTAATATTAAAGGGCATGTGCTTCCTCACTGTGGTTTCTTGTGTTTCTGAGTCCGTATGTATGTATCACAATAATAACAAAACCCTCACAAAAGTGTGGAAAAATGATTCTGTTCATCTGAGTGCATGTTAGGGAGATGCCCGCTGTTTGTAACCAGCAGCTCTGGGAAGTCAGACTGGTTGATGAGTGAATGAACACCATGTAACTTTCATGACACCATGGCAGTGGTGTGCTTTTCCTGTACTTATAATTTCTTCCACAAATAGAAAAAAGAAATATTTTTTCTACTTCATATAGAAGGATATTTCCTCTTTATGTGTCATTACCATGATTATACAGTTCTTAAATTGCTATAGAACTGCAGTCAGTATTTGGAAGCTGCCATGTGGCTGAAAGCTATTGTTTGATAAACTATATTGACATTGAGACCAAAATAAAGATTAATGCAAAAAGAAAATAGAAAATCAGGCAAAATACTGTATAGACAAATGTTGTCATCCTCTAAGCACTAATCAAAAGAAAGGGAAGAAGGATGCCCTCATCAAAAGCCTATGAATCTTTAGCACTTTCTCCCTTCTGTTGAAATGGATATATCAGGCTACCTAGGAAGGCCACTATATATTACAACCACACGCTTCATTTTAATTCTCATATTTGCTAAGCAACTAGTTGATGGTTTGCCTTCTACTTTACATGCAGGAAAAATTACATTGCTGTAGGCTTACTTCCTGAGCATTTATGGGCCTGTCCCATTTTAGGTTTAGTTGATAATGCAAATCAAAGTGGTAGATCAAATCTTAGCAAGGCAATATAGACATTGAAATCTGAGCTGGGAAGAAGAAAGTCCCTTGCTATATCCATGATACTTTTTTCTGATCAAAATCTCAGAGATTCTGACTGAGCAGAGTAAAAACAAGGAGTACCAAGTACTCCAGATGTTTGTGCTACAAGTTGTCCAAAACACCTGTGGAGAAACACCACTAGATATGACTTCAGATAAGGCTTTCTAGGGAGACATTGGGTGAGTTTTCCTGGACTGGAACTATGCTTTCTTTGTCTCTACTTTTTTTTTTAACACTCACTAAGTAATTTTTATGGCCTGAATTTCTAAATGATACTCTTGTGCTATGCTATAATGTAGTTTTGATAAAAGGTATTTGTAGCCACAGTATTAAAAGGAATAATTGTTTTTACATGTCAGCATCACTCAGAATCCAATAAAAACATAAGATTTGTTTTTCTACCCTCAACATCTTTCAGCATGTTTGGAAAATGAATAAGTAATCAATCTCGATGATTTATATGAAATTAGTATTATCAAATGTTCAGTCTTTTAACTAAATATAGTTTTAAAAAGCTTTCTCTTCTAATTATTTCATATTCTTTTTTTTTTTTTTTTTTTTTGCGGTACTGGGGATCGAACTCAGGACCCTGCGCTTGCTAGGCAAGCGCTTATTCCACTGAGCTATATCCCCAGCCCTCATATTCATATTTTAATTAAATATACTTTGATAGTTTGTGTGGGTCCTACAACTTCATACGTACATGTGTGCACCTGGGCTGCAGCTATGTCTCTGTGTTGCAGCAATTGTCCTCATGATTAGCAAGGTCCACAAGTCATTGGAAGGCTGCTCTGCAAGAAACATCACTACGGGTACACACAGGTCCTTCCTAGAGAGAAAGGTTCAAGAGTGCATGAGGTACCGGGATGAATGTGGAATAAAACTGAACAAGGACACTAAGGATGAAAGCATAGCAAGCTTCAGGTGAAGTGTTGTGCAGCTGGGGCTATGTTCTGTCATATTAGTAGCAGTGACAGTATAAAAGAATTTGGGTTTAAAGGGGTTATGCTAATTCTGTGCACTTTTGGGAGTATCTTACTCACTTTGGGCCTTTGGTTCTATGTCATCTTGCAGGATGTGGTCTCTGAAAATCTTCTGTACGTCTGAAAGGGTGTGACACTGCTAATCCTCTTGTATTATGTTTGTGTTTTTCTAAGTGATCTTGAAAGGAATATCTTTTTTTTTTTTTTTTTTTGGCGGTGCTGGGGATCAAACTCAGGACCCTGCGCTTGCTAGGCAGGCGCTTATTCCACTGAGCTATATCCCCAGCCCCTTGAAAGGAGTATCTTAAGTGAGCCGTTAAGTCTTGTGATCCACCTGCATTCCATCTTTGTTTGTGTCTGGGGTATATGTAATTATAACAGTAAAGCCTGACAGATGATTGTTACACTTTGAAAATCTTAAGTTACATGTTTTTGGCCCAAGATGATACTTGTTAAGATGGAAAAGAGTGCCATCCCAGTATTTATTTTCATCTGTGTTCACAGGAAGTCCAGCACAATTGCCAGCTTCATAGAATATCGTTTTGTGCAGATGATAAAACTGACAAGAGGATATTCACTTTCATATGCAAAGATTCTGAGTCAAACAAACATTTGTGTTATGTATTTGACAGCGAAAAGTGTGTAAGTATGCCAGATGTTTTAGGGTAGTTTGTTCTGTTTTATAAGCCAAGAGCTGTCTTATTTCCGGCATTAGTAAATTATTTGGAAATGCAAAGGCCTGCAAATACTTAACTGCACTAATGGATTCATCCTGTCCTGAGAATAAGCTTCAGGATTTCATCTTTAACTCATTCCTATGTTCGTGAGCATAGGCTTTCATGCAAATTTCTTTTGTTAGAACATCATGTCTGATTAATGTTATGCATTTATTTATGATTCCTAAAATCATTTAATGTATTTGCAATTTTAATCTCAAAAATGATTTACTAATATGGACACAATGCAAAGAGTAACGATGAGCTTTTTTTTTTTTTAGTTTCCTAAAACATAATGTTGTTGATGAAAATAAGTATTCTAAACCCCAGGGAGTAAAGTCTGTGTTGGTCCTTCAAAAATTATTTAATACTTTGAAAAATTGCATCGTAATGTTCATCATTTAGAAAACATAATAAGATAAATTATAATAGTACTGTGCATGTCTGTGCATATTGGCTTTGAATGAAATCTAAAGTTCTTAGCCTATAAAGACGGTTAGGAAATTCCAGAGTTAAGTCGTGTAAGCATTCTTTAATCATCTGGAATCTTAAGGAAAACCCTATGTCTTGCGTACAAGTGCAAGCTAATTCTAGTCATAACCTAGTTCCTGTAGTAAAAACCAAAATGGGTATTCCTAGTTCACATGGTAGCCATTGACGTCTTCAATGAGGAAGAACATCTAACCTCAACAGCACTGCTGGCTTGGAAAGGAAATAGAACTGCATTCATGCATGTGCTGTATTTTCTTGGTTGCAAAAATTGAAGATTGCTAATATTATCATTTCTAATGTATAATTTTCCCTGTGGTTTCAGTATGAGCTTCCTGAGAACAAATTCCTTTCCTTTGTAGCTGTGGGTCTTGCATCAGGTGAACAATAATTGCCCTATAACATTTTCCTTAGTAAAAGACAACATTGAAAAATTTCCCAAAACACCAGAAGTTATTTTCTGTGTCTTTTAAACATTAGTGCTTTTAAAGGCAAGCTAACCCGCTAGGCTATGTGACACCATAATAACTTTTCAGGATTTGGTGAGCATTATGGGGTATCTTACCTGAACAATACACGTACTCATACAAGATAGTATTATATATACAGAAAGGCATTTGATATGAGTGTTAAATTGCTTTTAAAGTTTATCCTGTTGTTGAATACATATTTGCATATTTCAAAAGCATCCAAGCAATAATTAGGAGAGGGGGAGGTTCTTTTACTATGAGATTGAGAGGGTTAAAGTCGGTATTTGTTGAACATCTTCTATGTGTCAAACATAAACTTTTACCATCTGCACCGTATTATAAATTTAGATGTTTATTTTTCTTGCTTTACACAGAGAAAGACACTTCTCTGGTGACCCCTGAAATGCTTATCAGAAGATTTCATTAAAATGTCAGGCTTCTTACAGATTTATACAATTTTTTACCTTTCTCCGATATTCATCTAAATTTGCTGCAAGATTGTAAAATACAAGCTTGCCAGAACCTCTTGACAGTTACGTTGATTGAAAACTGTCAACCTTATTTCTTCCCAGTCATAATTTTCTTTAATTGCTTACCAGAACTTGAATTTTTAAAATTTATTCTTGTTTGAAACTTTTTTTCTTTTTTCTTCAAGGTTGAAAATAATACATTGAATTTTAGAGCAGTGATTCATAAACATGTAGGTGCATAAAATATAAAGGGGTATTTTAAAGTATAGTTCTTGGATCTCTCATCAAAAAAATACTGACTTTGGGATGGACCTCTGGAAATCTACTTTTACCAAGTTCACCAGGTTACTCTGCTGCAGTGGATGGAAGTCTGCACTTTGAAAAAGAAGGGTGCAAAATATCTCTCCAGCTACAAGTTGACATCACTTTCATGAGCTCAGAGAGAACACATTTTCTCAATTTCATTACATCACCTCCACTATACATTTTAATTGGCTGTAATAAGATAATGAGTATGATTATAAATTTGACTTGATGTGTATGCAGAAGTTTTAATCTGTCATCCGCCCTAAATATCATGTTAAATAATTAATCAGAGAGTATTTAAATAGGAAAAGAAATTGTAGCCTAATTGGCGTAAATCTTTCCTCTTATTTTAAGATATGAGATCCAGATGAATTGAATTTTCCAAAGTTATAAAGTAATAATAGAACCATGACAAAAATCTAAGGATCAATACTCGCATAATCACATTTGTCCTGTGATGTCCCTGAGTCCCTCTCCCTCCCTGGTACCAGCGAGGGCCACATGGCAAGGCAGGATGCTCCTCCTACCATCCAAGGAAGCAGCTTCTGACCTCTCCAGGCAGTGGGAGACAGCGCTTTCCACTGTCCCTGCCCTAGGAGTCATGGCAGAGGAAGTTACCAAAAATTGGAGATTTCTATACCTTCCAGAATCCTTAAGCAAGTGTCCAAATGATCCAGGCTTGAAGTGGAAATCACTGTGCATGACAGGAAGCAGAGAGATCCTAAACTAAATGTAAACATTCAGCCAGTAGATTTCAACCTCAAAATGTCAGAGGTATTAGAATTACAAGATTGCAAAACATCCACTTTAAAACAGCAAAGAGTTTTAAAGAGCCATCATAAAATAGAGGATAAAGAGTAATTACAAGCACATTTGAAAAAATAGCAAGTCTTATTAAAGAAATAGAAAATCCAGGCAAAGAAATAGAAGACATAAGAATCAGCTATCTGGAAGTTTGACTAATAAAAGTGCCGAGTCTGAACAGTACAGGGGTAATAGGCATATGTGTGGGCTCTCACACACATGTACGCACATGCACCAATACATTAACAGAAATGAAAATGTAGCAGAACTTCAGGGACCTGAGGGGCTGAAGTAGAATATGCAACGCTTGTGTGGTGTCCTGGCAAGAGGAAAAAGAAACTAGCACAACCTGGGGGAAAGAAGGATGGAAGGGAGGGAAAGAAGGAGGGAGGAGAGAGGGAGGGAAAGAAAGAAAAGAAAGTTAGGGAGGGAGGAAAGAAAGTACCAGTATTTCTTAGAGAAACAGGTAGAACACAAGATGTACACATATATAAGAATTTTCAAGAGTGGCTCATGGCGGCCACCCACAGAGTTGGATGAGGAAGTGTGCAGAGGGCCTCTGCACACTGGAGACCAAAGGATTCCGTCGAGGGTCTGGAGCTCACTGCAGTGTCCCAGGCCAGTCCCTGTCAGGAGGCCGATGGGTCAGAGATGGAAGGCTGAAGGATCTGTGCTGGGAGCTGAACAGCCTGCACTGGAAGCCAGCAGATGCCGCCCAAAGTGAGGGTGAAGAGTAGAGCTCCTGCAAAGAAACAGAAGCAGATCCGTCCTTTTTCATTTCCGCTTTATACCACTCAGCCTTCCACACTCCAGGATGTGGAATTGCTGAGTCAATTTATTTGAGCATCTCTTAACTCAAGTTGACATGCTCAAACAACCATAGTAGACAGACAGACAGAAAAAAGGAAAGAAAAGGAGTTATTAATAAATTCTCAAAATTGGAAAATAATGTAAGGTTGTAGACTCAGAATGGAGCAATCACCAAACAAAAGCTACAGTATAGTCAGATTTTCGAAAACTTAAGACAAACTAAAACCTTCAGAACAGCAAAAACTAAACAAGGCCTTACCTGTATTAAGGGAATAGAAAAATTCAACGTCATAGACATTTGGAATCTTGCGAAGTTACAAGAGGGTTTCACTGGCAAACACGGAAGGCACAATGTTTTCAAGTGTTCAAGGAGCAGGTACCAAGGTAGATTTATTGTGAACTATAGAATATACTTCAAAATTTAGAAAAACATTGAAATCATAGCATGTGTAACTATAGAGAAAAAATGCGAAACTCTGTACAGAAAGATGGTACTAAAATCTTCAAGCTCTGGGAGAGGGCACATTATTCTTGCATATTCCATGCATCAAAGAGCAATTAGCAAAGGAAAGTTTAAAAAATTCAGGGAAATGAATAAACATGAAAGATGGCATCTTTGTAAGTATAGCAAAAGCAGTGATGAGAGAAAAACTTATAAAAAGTAAGTAGATAAATTAGAACAGAGGGAAGTCTCAAGTCATGGTCCATTTTTTCTTGTATAGGTTAGGGCTTTTAAAAACTCCACCCTCAGTCATGACTGAAAACTTAAGATAGTAGGAAGAGAAGGAAACCTAAGCTTGTTTAAAGAAATCTATTAAAACTATAGATACTTTCCTTTTTATTAGAGTTTTACTACACGAGTTCTTCTGCCATCACTTAAAATTGGGAGTTTTTATATAAAAATTCATATTCTTGATCTGATTGCACATATTACAGACCTGACCAGTGGGGATGAAATTTTGATTTCTACCAAGCAGGTGGACTGTTGCAAGTTTGAGACCAGCCTGGGCTACACTGAGCTCAAAGCCAGCCTGAACTACATAGCAAAACCCTGTCTCAAAAAGACAAAAACAAAAACAAACAAACAAAAAAACCCAAAAAGCAAAACCAAATTGAAATAGGAGCCATGTATTTTTTTCACCCATTAGACTGGCTAAAATAAGCCCAACAACACTCAATGCAAGGACAGAGTAGGGTGTGATGGTGTCGGAGACCTCCAGTTGGAAGGGTAGCTTGGTACATTTCTGAGCCTTAAAAATGTGTTTGCCTTTCACAGAGTGATTTCATGTCTACAGTGGTTTCTTCCATACAAGGATAATTGTATGTGGATAGTCCTCATAAAAAGGAAAAATTGTAAAACAACTCACAAACATGAAATAATCTCATATCTATCAGTAGGAGTTTGGTAAAAAAAAAAAGGAAGTATAGTGTATATATGAAAATATTAAGTAAAATGATACAAATCCAAACCTGTTGACATAGAGTCACAATATCTCAATACAGGTTATTTATTTGTTTATGTCTTTCTGAGGCAGGGTCTCACTAAGTAGTACAGGCTGGCCTCCTGACCTTCTTCTCCTTCTGCCTCCCCAGTGCTGGGCTTACAGGTGTGCACCAACATGCCCAGCTAATGTGGGATGTTTGTGAACACTGTGGATTTTATGATCCAATTGGTTTATATTTAGGAGCTACCTGTTGTCTATTTCATATTTTTATGATTTATTATAATTTATAGAATTACATAATGCCTAATTGAATTTGTATGCTTCATGTATATGTGTTTAACTAGATTTAGATTTATATATACATATATCTTTTCTGAATGTTTATATATCAATTTTAGCAAAGTTGATGGTTTTATGTTGGACTATGAATGATACTCATTTTTACTCTCACTTTCTGAGTTCTTTACCATGTGCATGTGTTGCCTTTATAATGAAAAGAAAGGTATTTCAGAAATAAAATGGAGGGATAAAAATGTTTTAGAATTCCAGTAAATTAGCTAAAATATGGTATTTTCAGTATAGAACTTTACTACGTGTTTTCCTGTCATCAAAATTTTATAAGAATTAATCTTACTAAATATGAAATGTCTGTCACACATGAACTTGATTCATGTCTTTACTAACCTTTGCAGTATTAAGAAAGTAAATACATCCATGTTTATTGTACCCTTGCTGCCCTAAGGGTGCCAGGGATTCGGCAGAGACGAGGAGCAGGACTAAGCAGGTGGACTTCGGATATCTGGGCAGTTTCTAGTAGATTGGAGAGTCTGCATTGTTTTGCAGGCCAAATTCAAATGACAGATACAGTTTATTTAGTCCCCAGCACTTTACAAATATATGATCTGTCTGTCATCCCTTAAAATTGGGGGTTTTTACAGAAAAATTCTTGATCTCATTGTACGTAGTTCAGATCTGACCGGTGGAGTTGGAATTTTGATTTCCACCAGGCAGCAATGAACTGGCAATGAGCAGTAGCTGCTCTGTTCAGAAGGCTTACAGTGCCGCAAGTTTTCCAGGCACCGCCTGTGGACCTCATTCAGGTTACCTGCCCAGGGCTGTAAAGCTCTCTCATTGGGAAAACAAATAGCAAAGCAAAGTGAGAAGCTGCCCTTGGCACTGTGCTTTCCTGAAATAGGCACTAGGTATTTGAAAAAGAGGAAAACAACTATGTAGAAAGCCACCACTAAGAGAAGAAATTGGACATGAAGAACTCCTGCTTCTCCTACTGTGGTTCTTAACTAATGGCCTCTTTCTTCTTTTTATGGCATTGAACCACGATGTTATCGCACCCTACACTACTTTGATCCTTTGCTGTAATTTCTAACCTTTGTGCTGGCCCTTTTGATATACCTCTGATGAATGTCTTAGAGTATTTCGTGTGAAGTTTCTTCTTGATTCCAAGGACACTTTGCCATTGTTACTAAAATGCAAATCTTTGTTTGATTTTCACAAAGGCTGAAGAGATAACGTTGACCATTGGCCAAGCATTTGACCTGGCATACAGGAAATTTCTAGAATCTGGAGGAAAAGATGTGGAAACAAGAAAACAGATTGCAGGGCTACAAAAAAGAGTGAGTAAACTAAGCTTCTTGTTTCACATTTGTATCATGTAAGTACAGGGAGATTTGCATAGCATCAAACAAATTTAGGAAGCCTGCTATTAAGTTTTCCCCACACTGATTGGAACTGATTTCACTGTGTTCCTATAATTTTTCATTCCTGATCCCCTGCACAGTTTTTAACTATTTTATATTGAATTCCCACAAGAACTTAGTGTTCTCATGTGATTTTGCTTCACTTCCCGATGCTTCTCATGGGGATCAGAGCAGCAGAAGCAGCAGATTCTGGGTAAGTGGTTTCCCATGCAGATCAGATTCCTTTGTCATTAAATTACACCCTTTCTCCACTCTTCCAAATCATCACAGGCAAGTTTGACTGTCGTGTGGTTATGCTCCAAGATTATGGGTATAGCTTGCACAGTGCAGCAAGAAAACACACAGATGACACATTACAAACATCAAACTTGCATACACACAAATCTATTTCAGATTTATTATGTCTTTCCAGTGATCTGGAATCCTCCAGGATTTCCTGCATTTTACCAAATAATTGCCCTCCCCCATGCACAAGAGCACAAAATTTTAAATAGTATCAAATGCTGTTCTTGACTGAAGTTCAGTATTCTAGCCAATATTTTCCAAGAAAAAAAAATTCTGAAATTTATACAATGATCATTTGCTTTTTAGATCCAAGACCTAGAAACAGAAAATATGGAACTTAAAAATAAAGTACAAGATTTGGAAAACCAGTTAAGAGTAACTCAAGTATCAACATTGCCGGTAAGTGTATTTAAGATGTGTGTGCTTTCCTTAGAAACAAGACACTATGGTGATAAGACATCTCTGAATCATACATTCAGAAGTATCGTTTTCTGAACAATAATTTAAAACTCAACATGGATAGACATGACATCTAGTAACCAAGATTAATTTAAAAGTGAAAATTACTTTGGTAGTGCAGATGAAAATTGTTTTCCCTTGTTGTTCTTTCTCCTGGTGTTTCAGCTGTCGTTGGTCCTAAGGGTTTTGATGGGGGCGTTAGTACTGAGAAATGAACTCAGGACTTTGCGCTTGCCAGGCAGGCGCTTGTGCCACTGAGCTGTATCCCCAGCCCAAGTCTTATGGTGTAATATAATTTTCTGTTTGAGGTATAGTCTTTCCTTCACCCCAGTTGATTACTGTTTACTGAGGTTAGACTGAACTCCTCATACCTCTCTACTCTGGAGCGCTGAACATCATTGTAGGAAATGGCCTGGTAACTACATCGAACATTGTTTCTCATGTGACCTAGCAAGGGTTCCCACTGGAGTGAAGTAATTGATTTCTGACATTAAAATGAATGCTCATCTCTGTAGGCCACACACACATTTATAATTAAATTATTTACTTCTGGCTTGTCATAGTTATGAAGTCTTCTTTCCTCTGGCATCATATATGACATTAGTATTTTGTGATTTTGACATAGGAAATTTTTTGGGGAGGGAGGTAAAATTCTTAAAAAACATTTTTTTAACCAAACTGTGTCTTCAACAAGGTCTTTTTCTCTACTTGAATCATCTGTCCTAGTGATGTTCTTTATAAATGTGTACACTTTATTATGCATGTAAAATATTTGATGTGCAACTGAAGCTCAACTGTGGCTATGTAAAGTTTTCAAAGGACTTTGAAAAAATATATTTATTATCTATATATCATAAAATAATTTAATTGTTCTTCACCATGAAGCAGAATAATATAAGTTGGACCTAGGGCTTCAAACTTGGCAAACCCGGGAAATAGGTCAAACTGTTTTCTTTGTTCCAAACTCCTGCTTTTCTGCTTTCCAGACTGAAAGATCTGGCCTTGCCCTGGCTTCCATAGTGCGTGTAATTGTGCTGCTGGCAGAACTGAGAAGAGACTTTAGGAGTAAGATGCTCAAGTGTCCCTGATGTGCGCAGTGAGAGCCTGGCATCTGTTCTTCAGGGCTTGGCTTTATTAATATATCCCTTCCTAGTTTTTTCTCTTTACTCTGTGCTATTCAACAAGAATTTTTCATGTCTCCTTGGAGGAAAACTATCAGCTCACACTCCTTTTAGAACTTTTGGTCCCAGATTACAGAACATATCCCTGTAAGTCTTGTTTAAAATCTCATTATAAGCTACTCTGTGAAACAAACTGATAGTATAAATATACATAAGGGAAAATTTATATTTTCAGGGAGTCTCAAGAAGACAGTTGTTTCTAGAATTCATCACATGGGTTTGGGTTGGCCTTTGTGCTGACCAGAAGTACAGTACGTTTATTACCCTTTTGGGTGCAAATCCAAAGCTTGTTCTTAGTGTATTCTCTTGCTTTGAAGAAGGAATGAGGGGAAGGATTTGGGAAGAGCACAAAAGTTTAGATTGATCAAAATGCCCCCTCTGCTTTTCTCCCAGTCTTCTAAAACTATTCCCTGCCCTGGCAGTGGGGCACCTAAAAGAGGGTGAGTCAGGTTTGGTGGTATGAGTGTGCACTGGTCACTCTGACTGCGAAGTCTGTTTCATAAATGGTAAAGGACGAGTAGAATAACGAGATGTCCTTGATTCAATCGCTTTGACCATCTGTCTGGCATAGCTATCTTATGCAGGAAGCAGGAAAGTTGGCATGCAAACGAAACACAGAAATTCTCATTGGTAAAATCAGTTATAAACAAAGCAATAAAATTATCGCAGGAGCCAGTGATTATAATGGATTGATTAGGTTCTCGAGGCATTGTGTTCACCGCAGTTTAAATCTGTCTGAATGAAATTCTTCAGAGGCCACAATTGTGAGATTGATTTCAAAAAGAAAACACTTTCTCTACATCACTTTTTACACATATGTAGAAAATAGTTGATTGTTAGGCACATAACTCAAATTATAACTTCGCGATCCATGTTCTTTGTCTCAGTAAAATCTTTGTACTGTTTAAATTTTACCTGGAAAAATATTTGTTGTACATATTTTCCATTCCAAAGGCCTTACCATATGATTTTTACAAGTTTTGCTACACAATTTCTTTAAGAGAGAACATGGAAGGCATTACATTAAAGGACATAAGCCAGCCACAGAAAGTCAAAATACTGCTTGATCTCCCTTGCATATTAAATCTAAAAATTGTGATCTCACAGAAGGAAAAATGGAGTGGTGTTAGCAGAGACTGGGGTGGAGTGAAAGGGAGCATTCAGTAAGGTGAGCTTTTGGTCAAGGGGCAGAAGGTTTTTGTTAGAGGGGAGAAATAAGTTTAAGATGTATGATGTGTACAACATTATGTAGTTAATAACAACATATTATGCACTTGAAATCTGCAGAAGTATTTTAATTGCTCTCAGCACACATGAAATATTTGTGAAAACATAAAACAGAAATTATTCAATTCTTAAAAGAAATTGAACTATTAATATTTAAATGTAGAATCAAGAGTTAATATTTAAAATGCAACTCAGGGCATATCTGATCATTTCAGATGGTTTTGAAGATATGGCTGCAGACATTTGTTAACATGCTGTTACTTTTTGATGATATTATTAAATATTTTGCCTTTCATTTTCAATTTTAGTCATATAGCTATGAAATGAACTAATATAATACCAAGTGCAGATATATTTATCTCATAATTATTAAAGTAAGCTCCCAAAGTTCTGATATAGAAAATATTTAAAAATCAATTCAAGTTGCCCACAGCTATTTAGTATGAAATGTTGCCATGCTTGAGAATACCCACTTTTTAAGATTAGTTAACAATTAAAATTTCTGAAACTGAATTTGAAAGACAATGAAAAATTTACAGTATACTTTAAATAATTCAAGTATAAATTTAAGATATATCTCTGGCTTAATAGTTTGCTCTGGGGTATGCAGTGAAGCAATTTTCTGTTAACCTAGAAACTTTTTATATCTGCTCATGTTCATGAGATTTGAATATTAATTTTACAGGATGCAAATCCAGAACTCATAGGGTGGCATTGTGCTTAACAAAGTAAGCTTCTGCTGAGTTTATAACTCTGGAAATGTGACTTTGTAGAGGTTTTTTGTTTCCTTGTTTGTTTTGGTCTCAGAGGACTGAAGAACAGAATACCCCCAAACTGCTAAAGTGTTCAATGGTGTGCATAAGGAATCTACATATTAATTAAATAAATACTGAAATAAGTTATGAATCCCATTATGCACATCACAGTTGCATTATAAGTAAGTCTCTTGTATGTAGTTAATTTGCACTGGATTCTCCCTGAACCTTCAGAGTGTTTATGTGAGGAGTTCCCAGGGCAGACACATCATCACAGCCATCCAGCCTGTGAAGAATGCTGAGGGCTTTTGCATGCTACCCACTTGGTTCAGTCATGGGTTCTTTTCCTAGCAAGTGAAACAGCCTTTGCTGATGCCCAGCAGACCTATCTCTGTATTACACAGAGATGGTGGAAATCTTTTCACTGGTTTTAGAAATTGGGTCCTTATTTTAAATGACCATTTAAATATACTGAGAAGTTTCCGTTAGTTGGCTGTGCTGTTTGCTTTCTGCTGTGTTCTAGTGGTTTGGCAATAGATTAGAGGTTGGGTTTTCCACCATTTGGTCCTAATTATCTGGGAACAATCTGATTTCCATTGATTGCACTCACATGGCAATGTTGCCTGTATTTATATTAGAAAAAGGGTTTATTCTGCCCTCCTCGCCTCAGGAACACCTCTAGAAGATCGTTCCTTCATAAGATGTGGGCACAGCAAGTTAAATCAAATTGTTCCTCTTGACGCTTATGGTTGAGTACTTTACATTTTGCTTTGCTGGCTTTAGAAAGTTTTAACCATGTCAGACTATTGCCTCAAAGTTAAATGAATAAAATTGTAGTTCTAAGGAACACTGGATGTTCTATTGCTGAGGAGAATAACTGTCTCCCTTTCAATTAAATCCAGTGTTAGATAAAATTCTACCTTTACATAATCAACTGTATGGCCACTGATTAGACACCATAAGACAATTATAACCGAAAATGTGTACCTCACTGTGGGTAAACAAGCCTGCTTATTTATTTTTCTCTAGTATTTTCTCAGCTACTCTTGAAGTCAAGATGGATGAGAACAGATTGTGAAGAGTCTCAATTATGCAAGCCAAATGTGAATCTTTAAACAAAGGCATAAATTTTAAACATGAACATTGGTGCAAGAACATTTGGTGCACACAAGAAATGATTACCAGCATGCAACTTCCCTTTCATCATTGCTAGTTGCACGGGAGAAAGATGGGAAAGAAGTAAATGCTGTCTAATGGGAAATAAATACATTTCCACTCAGTTCTGACTTCTTGGTACCCGGACAAGCCATCTAGCATTGCCTTGGTCCAGGCTTCTCTGATTTGTTCATGATTGCACCCATTTAATTTGCAAGCTAGTTGTAAAAACTCTAATGTAATAGGCCTCACAGCTAAGAAGTTAATACAGACCCGTGGCGGACATAATCTGAAAAAAGACATCTCCGGGGTTATAAATTGTACCTTAGGAAATTCTCATTACTGTAAACAGCTTCTCTCACAAAGAGATGTTGAACATGTGTCATAGGAATGAACTCATGAAGGGTGAGTCAGTAGGCAGTCTTGAAAAATCTGCTACACCACTTCATTATCTCCTGCTATCTTCAGGGTTATTATAATCATTTAGTTTTTAACTAGAATATTTTAATTAAAACAAAGAATACTTAAGAATACTTAAGTTGTAAATTCATAACTATTTACTTCTCTTTTTTTGCAAATAAATAATTCCCCAAAAGGTAGGACCAAATGCAGAGAGAGAGGGGGAAAGAAATGTTAGTTACTTTTTTTTTTTTTTTTTTTTTTTTTGGCGGTACTGGGGATTGAACTCAGCACCCTGCACTTGCTAGGCAAGTGCTTATTCCACTGAGCTATATCCCCAGCTCCAAGGGGGAAAGAAATGAAGATGCAAAAAAGGAATTAAGATTTTTTGCACCAGGCAAATTCCCCCGAAGAATGTCAGCATCATGTACTAATAATAGAAATACAAAATCAATTTTCTTCTTAAATTGATTCCTAAATAAAAGTTTGAATCTCAACTATTTTAATAACTGATAAATCATGTTTTAATCTTGAAGTTGCCTGTTTTATATTTAAAATGAGTCTGAAGTGTATATTGCCAATGTAATTAGTAGCACAAAATACAGTGTCACTAACATAGTTATCACCACAGAACTGTTACTCTGTAATGAATTTTTATTGTTGTGTTGTTTGCAGTATTTACTAGTATGAATCAAAAGCATTATGTCATTGATACAAAGTTACACAACTTTTTTTTTGGTAATACATGGACATAATTTAATGATTCTAAGGATTTTTTGTAGTTTTTTTTCTTTTTGCAAGTCAGGTGCCATAGACATTTAAATAACCCATCTTTTAAAAAGTACATTTACAGCATTAAAAGAATTGCTTTAGATGTGCCAAGTCACTGTTTATTGAAAGGAAGAGCTAAAAATTTACAGCAATGGCAAATCTAAAATGTGGAACTTACTATTGATACATCTGACCGTGACAGCTTCTGTATAATTAACATGCAGTTTTTGAACACAAGATTCCTGTTAATAGAATAATTTAGATGCAATCCATGTTCTTGAAGATCATACTATGTGGAATTCTGAGCATAAGGAGTCACTTGAGCATTGATGTTATGCCTTCTGTAGTAAGATAGTCCAAATATTTGGTCTCTAGCTTTCTGTCAAAATTCATATAAAAGATTACCCCTCAAAAAGATCAGACTGTTGTTCATATATACAAATGAATATCCTCAAGTAATTAAAATATCTTTTAAAAAGACAAAAAACCTCAAGGTATATTATATACAGATATAAAATCCCTAGGATGACTGTGATCATTGTATATCCCTAAATTTTACCAATAAATTTAATCAAAGCAAACAATAAAATCTAAAATAAAAAAGACTAGTTCCAAACCCTTCATCTTAGTTGCCCTGCAAGAAATATTTAATTTGTGGCTCAAGTGTCACTGTACAGAATCAGACGCATCTGTAGTACAGCCATATACTTACGCATGTCAGATTTAAATTTCATCCTTACATACAGATTCTGTGACTTAAATGTTTCTAGGAAAGAACGTCAAATTCACGTGTCTGCAGAGCCTAGGTTGTGATGTAAATGTGTGTAAGTGCAGCGGAAGTCAAGATGGATCAGAGAACACATGGCAACCTGAAAGCCCACACATACGAGTGCCAATCACTGATTCCTCTGTACACCGGCTCTCTAGGTTGTCTCACGTAAAGCTCAGACTTTCAGGGTGCAGTTTCTTCACATTTGGCTGCAGACAACAAACTCAGTATTTTAAAAGACCCGTGTTACCCAAGCAAAAAATGACAAATTACCGATGACCCAAAGGAGACTGGTGAGAGTGTTGGAGGCATATCCTCAATATACCCAAATTATTGACATTATTCAATATCCTAGCTTTAGCATTTTAACAATGATTATTTTTCTAGTACCAGGAATCAAACTCAAGACCTTGCCCTTGCCAGGCAGGCGCTGTACTGCTGAGCTATGTCCCTGGCCCTGAAAATACCTTTTAACGGGGTATTTGAATATTTAATTAGTTTCATATTAGAGAAGTCCCCAATTTACAAACATTCGAGTTGCGTACTTTCACAGATACCAACAGGGACCTCACATCACAAACATTCCTAGATGTGAACAAATCAGGGAAGTAGCTCAGTGTTCACGGACATTGTCACAGTTGCTCTCACTGTACAGTGTGATAGTGATCCGTACAGGGCTCAGTCAGAGCCAGGATGTTCAGAAGCAAAAGACAAAGCAGTGGTGGTGTGGAAGGGACTGCTAGGGCGGACAAAACAATATACCTCGCATATTTGTGTCAGATGTAAGTAAGACTCACTGTCAGACTCAAACGTTCTCTGAGAACAGAACTTACTCGTAAATCCCAGACTTACTGTATATGCAGTCTTCATTTTTATTGCATGTGCAGCTTCCCGAAGGAAGTAGTGTTATGAAAATGTATAGCATTAAAACTGTCCTAAAAATACTAGCACATTTTTATGTTAGCTTATTTTGATGTTCAATCTGTTTTGAGACATCTAGTGAAGATTTTGGGGGGCAATATATACTATGAAAAAAATACAGAGTATTCCCCTCCCATATTTAAGCTAAATGCCATCAAGGCATCTTCCACTTCGTATCTTATTATGCTTCACACAGTACAGATATCCCTGTATATTTCCTGTCCTATAATTTCAGGAAATATAATGAGACAGTAAATTACACAAAATACTCACTATTTATAGCACTCTACTGTATTATATAGGCTATCTTCTAGAAACAAAAGTTTTGACACAAGGAGTATACAGTTCTAAACTATAATTAAGTACAAGGTAACCACCAGGGACAGAATTATATAGCAAGCTTCATAGACTGAAAATATGGTCTGCACTATCATTATGTAGATAGCTAAATGGAGAGAAGCCACTTTGGAGATCAAGAGGGAAGCCAGTATTGGTATGTTTGTATCAGCAGAGTCTTACATAACTAGGACCATCAAGGATGTTACTTCAGCACCAAACTCTTCAACTTCATTGTCTGACTTTACCTCTTTTCCCCTTTGCTGCAACAATTGTATAAAAAGGTGACTTCCAGGTAAAGGATGTTTCTCAAACTTGTTCCTTCTAATTCTGATTTTCTCTTACTAAGTTTTACCATGAACTTTATCCACAGTCAGATATTGTGTTCACTGCCTCCAAGTCCTCTTAGTGTGGGAAATCTGGAGTGTGACTTACAGCACAGGAATCCAGCTGCAGACCAGAACCCTATGTGTGATCTTTCGGCCCCAGCACAGGCAATTTCCAAGGCCACCACGCTGCCCGCCCCATCCCAGACTTGACGCGTGGCTTGGAGGAGTTGAGTCAGGCACTCTGATTCCACGGTCAGCCTTGACCCTATGCATATCTGCACTCGTGGCCTTTATTTGCAGTCCTCCCACTGGGGCTCTTGGGCAACACCTCTTGCGTGATTCTGCCCAGACCGCCTTATTCTGGGGCCCTTGGGGATAATTTTGTCCTCTAAAACTTAATATTTATTCCTTTTCTACTTTTAGCCTTTCCCCTTTTTCCTGTCTCTGGCCCCCAAAACCCCTTTTGTTCTAGTTCTCTCAGCAGCTAGGAAGTGCCTCCCTCTGCACTGATCCTTCTGACCTTTGCCCAGTGTCCTTTCATGGGGAAGAATGCAGCATTGATGGGACAGGCGACTTCTTTCAGGTCTCCTACTAATGCTATTGCAGTAAGCAAATAAAGGCTTAATTGAGATTCTTGACAACTCCCTCTTTCTGTCCCCAAAACACCTGACCATTCAGGACTCACTGCTTATAGGAAGAGCGTGATGAGAGGGGTCTCACTGTCTCCAAAGCTGGCCTTACTTCTTAGCTCATGGAGAGAAGGCACACACACACACACACACACGCACACACGATGGGCCTTAATTCCTATTCTTCTATTGTAATAAAAATACAATCCTGTGGCCATTATAATATTTAAAAGAATGTTTTGCAAATTAAACTGAAACAATCTAATGTTACCTTGTGAAAAAACTCTGCAGAGCTATAACTTTTTGACAAGCGTTTACTCCAACTACAGTGATTGTTCTCTTATTATTATGCTTTCTCTCTGCATCTCATTACGCAGGCATCTTCTCCAAAACAAACCTTAGGATCCCCTCATTTTCTTCTCTAATTCTCTGCCTTCCAGGTCATAATGAATATAATACTCTATTTAAAATATGTAAAGATGTAATACTTCAGTGAAAAATGATGGAACTAAGCAACTGAGAATCTCAGGGCAAGCACAAGAAAAATCATCTTCAGCTGTGTGTTTTAATATTGTTAAAATTATTATGAAAGTATCTTCTCATTTCCACAAACTACTCTTTCACAGATCAATTTTCCCGCGCACGTTTACCCTCCCTGCACCCCTGTCCTGCCCCTCCTCAGTGTTTTTCTCTTTCTGTCATTCCTTTGCAGCTGCTGCACAGAATGTCTGATCATGAGCCTCATGAGTTTCCGAGATGCCCAGCCTCTTTCTGGCCTAGTAGCGATGACTCAGCTCCCTGTCTAAATATGCCTTCCATTTCTGTCACTCCCGTCACCTCGCCTGATTCCAGACTATCACTGGGACTGTTAATACCACCGCCTTCTAACAATGGCCTCCCCAAGCCTGTCAGTGAGAGCAGCATTCCAAGACCTCATGTAATTCACAAGGCAGATAATCCTTTTTTATGAACCCCCTTATCTTTTTAAATTATCCCCTAATGTACTATTTGAGGTAGTAATACAAAGCCGCTGTGTGTGCACTAAGTGTGATGGGATCTGGAGTCTTTGTGTACATTTTTGTGTCCTTGATACCAGAGTTTCAAGTAGAGAGTGGTGATCGTGTAAAAATCCAAACAAGATGAGGCAGGATGAGCACTTAGGGACGGAGCAGCTATGGCAGTTACAGAATGAGGCCCTTAGGGATATGGTTAAAAGCAATTTCAGTAGACTTCTGAGTTAAAAAATAAAGTCTAGATTGACCTGTGTTGAGTCAATGAAACAGGGTTAGTCCCAGAAGACTAGTATTTCTTTCAAAGAGCTTAGTCCTGAAAGAATGAGAAAGACAGAGGCTGGAGGGATAGTAAGAAACGGAGAGAAAACATTTTAGGGGAGGTTTTGTTCTCAATGACAGGCAAGATTTGAGTATTATTTTCACATACTAAAGAGAAGAAAGATAGGACCGGAGAAGGGAGAGGGCCGAGAAGAGCAGGAAGCGGTGTTCCTCAATAAGAGGGAAGGGCAGAAGGTGTGGTAGGCAAGTGATTAATGAAAGTAAACAAATTGACAGGCATTTTTCTCTATGGAAAAACGCACAGCAATAATTTTAACGAACATCAAGTCTGCACTCTCGATTTCAACCTCCTATTTTTCTCACCTGCATCATCTGTGAATCAGAAAATGTAAATTATTCTTAGAACTCTAACTTCAGGATGAACCCTTTCAGCAATCCCTTTCCATGGTCTTATAGGACAAGTAAAATTTCCTTCTCTTCCTCCCGAAGTGAGAATTCTCCTTTACTCCTGATCAAGTCAGATGGCTGTCCCAGGTTTTACATGTGTTTTTTTCCCATTTGGCAAAGTGATGGGTGTCCCCTTTACTGCTCTCCATATTTTTTTACAATTTTTATTTGTGTTTTTCCCTATATTTATTCAGTATTGATCCACACTAGATAAGTCAGTAATTTTTGTGGTACATTCGCGATCATTTATTTTACAAGGTAGCTATCTATTATAGACTATCATTAAATTGTGCAGGAATGAAAGACACTGCAGTGAATAACAGTTGTTATTGTCCTTATAAATAGTAGTCAAAATATATTCTACTTTTATACTAAATATACTTTCACACTTAAAGTTGTTACTTGCATTTGAATATTTATAGGGAGATAAGTCAGTTATGTTCAGTTATTTGTTTAAAACTTACTATGCAAAGTATACTAGTGAAATCATGTTTCATATACATACAAACATCAACTGTACTATATTCATCCAGAACAATATTGTCACCATTTTGCCATCACCTTTGAGAACATTTTTGTAGAAATTTTCTATTCCTTTCTTGCACCGGATAATCTGGCCTGATAATTGAACCATTTGAATTGTTAATGGGTAACTGTTACTGATCTGCACAGTGGCAAGCTTATGGGCTTCGACTGGATTTGTTGTTGACACATTTTATATGCATATAAAAGACTTACCATGGTAGTGTGTCCACAGGAACTTCTGCCCTAATTCCTATTCTCTTTATTACAGGCAGGCAGTGTGGCACCGAAGTCCCCTTCCACTGACATCTTTGATATGATTCCGTTCTCACCAGCTTCGCACCAGGCTTCAGTACCCACTCGCAATGGCACGCAGCCACCTCCAGTACCCAGCAGATCTACAGAAATTAGTAAGCTTTAGATCCTTGCTCTATCAGTGTACAGTGTGAATGCTTAATACCTTCTGGGAAATTATATTCCATAACAAACTCACTGACAATTTTAATACGGTATTATGCTTTTATATATGTACTTAACACAGTTAATGCTCCTTAACTTTGTATTTCAGACAATACTATTAAACATGTCCCTATTTGTAATTGGAACTTCTCATAAGAGAAATGATATATGGTATAGGTTTCTTGAAATAATAGTTTAATTATAAATTTCATTTTCAATGATATTTCATTGTTTTACTTCATTAGAAACAACTGTTAATAATTTCAAACATTTTAATATAATGTAGTTTAAATATTGCTACTATCTCAGAATATGTGTCATAAAGTTGAAAAGTATATTAATAATATGAACGCTGTGATTTGTTTGTATATTTACCCTATATAAGGTTTATTTTTTCCTTTGATATCTAAAATGTTATAAAGACGCTGCTTTTTGTTTTATCCACTGCATGTCTGGAAGTAACAGCGAGGCTCCTTTTTGATGGATTAGAATGCATCCAAGAGATGTTCATTGTCCATGATGTTGGCTGCATATTGACCTGCACCCTTTACAGAAACTGAAAGACTAATTTCTTAAGGCTGTGACTCAGTCACTAAGGCCCAGGGAAACTGAAGAGATTTTGCAGGTTATGCTTCCCCTCATTTTCTCTGGTTCATACTAAGACATTCTAAATCTAACCAAGTTTTAGCTGAAGGCTTTAATACATGGCAGGGTCTATAGTTAAGTTTCCTCCTGTGGAATTCAACAAAGTACGTTGCTCATGTTGTGCAATCAGTAGAGTGGATTTGGATTACTCATATGTGAATACAAAATAAGGACATTACTTTAAAAACCAGTGTACAAATCTGCTATATTTTCTTCTTTATGGCTGAGTAAGACTCCATTATATAAAAGAACCACATCTTTTTTATCCATTCCTTGGTGGATGGGCATTTGGTTCTTTTCTGAGATTCAGCTATTACAAATTATGCTGCTAGAAACATCAGTGCACATATATCACTGTGGTATGTTCATAATTCTTCTGGGGAGATACCTGGAAGGGGAATGGCTGGGTCAAATGGGACCTCTAATCCTTGTTTTGTAAGGAATCCCACACTGATTTCCACAGTGGTTGTACTGGTCTGTACTTCCAGCAACAGTGGAGAAAAGTTCCTTTATCCCTACAGCCCCTCCAGCATTTGTTATTGGTTGACTCTTGATTATAACCATTCTTTCTGGGGTGAGGTGGAATCTCAGTGTTGTTTTAATTTGGGTCTCTCAAATAACCCATGGTGTCAAAAATTTTTCATATATTTTCCATTTTTCTTTCTCTGAGTAATGTATATTCAGCTCAATTTTGGATTGGGTCTTTGAATTTGCAGTGTTTGATCTGTTTTTTCAATTCTTTATATATTCTACATAGAAGACCTTTGTCTGAGGGACAGCTATCTGTAATTTTTCCCACTCTTTGGGTTGTTTTTTCACTCACTTGATGATTGCTTTTGTTGTGCAAAAGTTTTTTAATAAGGTGAGATCCTAGTTTTTGATTCTTCGTAATATTTTCCTTACAGTCTGGGTTTTGTTCATGAAGTCTCTGTGGACAGAGACTGTGTCTTCGACATTTCTACCTATTTTCTCTTGCAGTAAATTTAATGTTTCTATTTTAATGTTGGGTGGATCTATTTTAATATTTAATGGAGATTTGATCCATTTTGACTTTAGTTTTGTGCATGGTGATAGACATGGGTCTAGTTTTAGTCTTTGGCATGGGGAGAGGCAGTTTTTCCAGCACCATTTATTAGATTATCTGTCATCCAGTGAATATGTTTGGCTTCTTTGTCAAAGATAAGGTGGCTGAGTGTGTTTGGGGTTGCATCTGCATCTTCTTTTCTGCTCCACTGATCCTCCGGAGACTTTTGTAAATAAATGGATGCAACCCAATATCATACTCATAAGTGAAATAAATTAGACCCATATGTGTAAACATTGTAATGTCCCAATAGTGTGAGAACTGGAATGAGTAAGTAAGATCCAAAGTGTACAATAGATACTGTCAATGGGGAAAAAATTATTCAAAAGAAAAGAAAAGCTGTGATGGGAGAAAGGAAAAAGGAAATAAAAAGAAAAGAAAATATATATATACACAACACAGTTAGGATAGTTATACAAATGGTTTCTCTTACTTCATTAAAAGAATGTTTGTGCTAATATTGTTTAGATCAAATATCATACTTGTACTCTGAGTAACACTACAAAGACAACAGCACCCAGTGTATTAATTCTTATAACTCTTGCACCAACCATTTTTGAAACTCTTGTTTTAATATTTTTATTTTTCCTGTTTAAAATAAATACTGTATTTCAAAACATCAACTCAATGGAAATTGGATGGGCAAGGATTTTTAAATAAGGTATCAAATTCTTAGGAGATAAAAAGCAAAACTAGACTAATGGATTTATATCAAACTAAACAGCCTCTGCACAGAAAAGGAAGCCATCAATGGCATGAAATGCTGATCTGCAGAATGGAAGAAAACACTTGCAAAAGTATTTATCTAAGAAGGGATTAATAAGCAGAATATATAAGAAACTCAAACAATACAATACAAAAAACAAATCACTCAATTAACAAGTCAGCCATAGACCTGAACGGGCATTTATTACAAAATGATAACCAAGAGGCCCATAGTATATTAAAAAATGCTCAACATCACCAATTATTGGGAAATTAGTATCAGAACCAGAAGGAGCTGTCACCTCCCTCCACAGAGAAGGGCTATTGCAAAAAGACAAAGATGACAAGTCAGGCAAGGGCAAGGAATAAAGAAATCTTCACATACTATTGCAAGGGTGAGAAGGTTAGTTACTACAAATGGGAGACAGTGTGGACATTCCTTCAAAATTTTAAAGTAGAACCAGCTTGTATATGTTCCAGCTATCCTACTAGTTGGTGTGTGTCCAAAGGAAATGAAATCATGTGTTGAAGAGACATCTGCACGCCCTTGTTTAGTGCAGGAATATTTACAGTATCCAAAAAATAGAAATAACCTAGATGTCTTTCAGATGATGAGTAGACAGAAAAGATGCAGTAGGTATCCAAAATGAAATACTATGCAGTCATAAAAGGAATGAAGTTCCAGTTTTAATACAACTTGAAATGTATATTGAGAAGAGTGAATAGATTTGAAGATATTTAGAAGGAATAATCTTTTAGAATGCTGACTAAAAGCCAATTATACTGCAGGATTTTTATCCAGATGTTAACAGGAAAGAAGCAGGATAGAAAGAAAATACTGAGTTTGTTTTAAATGTTAAATTTGAAGTATCTTTGGAAAATCTGGGCAGAGATGGTCAAGTTTCTCTGTTCTATTAAATTTGATGTATTGCTGAGCCATGTAAGACTATGGAAGGGAAGTCCTAACAGCAGTAGCAATTTGCATCAGGGATGTATTAGGTCATAAACTCTCATTTGTTCAGAGTAGCTCTGGCTATAGCTTTTGTCTCACTGCAACTAATAGGAGTGCTTCTTTCCCTTTTAAAAGTAATTTTAATTGATCCTGTGTTATATATCCCACATCTTTTTACACTTACCAGTGCCAGAAACTTCCAAGCAGTTTACCATTTATAAACTCAATACAAGAAATTGAAAAAAAATTTGATAGTTGGAAAAAGAAGAATCCTTTGTGAGTCACAGAATGGTTATTGAGAATATGGTAGAAATTAAATAGAATAACATTTCTTCTTCTATCATTGTATATAATTGAATGTAGAATGTATATCACCTTCTGAAAGCCTCTTCTCTCTGCACATAAGCCATTGGTGAGGGCAGTCTACATCTAAATCGTAACAGCTTTTTTGAGACTGAATCTCTCCTACTTAAAAAAAAATAAATTTGTTTCTTACAGAAGAGCACTTTAATTTTTTAAATGTCTCACTGCAGTTATCTATAAAGATGATAGGATTTTATACTACATGAGATAATGTGCCTTATGTTTTCTCTGGGTAGGAAGTAAGCTAAAAACGCATGATCTCTGGCTCAAAGTGCCTGGAATTTACTCAGTTCTACTATTGTTTTTACTACAGTGTTGCAAAGCCTGAACATATGGAATAAGAGAAGTTTCAATAAGTATTTTATATACGTTAGTAAATTTAAAATGGTGTAGAAATGTAGGTATTGTAAAATGTTTATCAGTAAATATTCGGTGACTGATATTAAATCATCGCTGGAAATGCAAAACATCTCTGGAGAACCATCCTTTGTAACTAAGCTGTGTTTAATATCACAAAGTGGATCTTGGCTTCCTTATTTACTCTAAACTCTGGAAAGCCCAACATAAAGGATAAATGCAGATAGTGGCTCACTGGATCAC
>PVLD010021123.1:0-32251 GCA_004027595.1 Dinomys branickii | reverse complement strand
TTTATGGGTTCATGTCACTGGATCAGATGGATTCTGTGTGTTAAGTAAACCATGTGAATTTAGGGTGCGACAGTCTCATTGTACAGAAGGCTACAGTGGAGTGAGAAAATGAGACAGTAATTCTTCCTTACCCCAGCAAACCCACTTTCATTTTCTGTGATGCTCAGAAATGAAATCCTGTTTAGAACTCATAATAAAAATTGGTAGGATCTAAAAATAAACTTACAGGTAGTAACCACAATAGCTTTAAGAGCTTCTGAAAAGACTTTAAATCAAGATTTGGGCTTCTGTTGATTAATAAATATTGTCCAAGGTTGAAGCTAACATGTTTATGATTATAATACTAATTCAGAGTTTAGGTCTATCCCAGAAAAGGAAATTCTCAAACATGACCCTATTTAGTTCTGTGTTAAAAGCGTGAGAAGGGCTCAGCGTTTTGGCCTGGTTTCCTTCTCAGTCTGACTTTTCTCATCTGGATCTCAGGACTGTGGACAACCCACGCTGTGCTACCTGTGGCTGATGCTTTCTGCTGTCTTACACTCCGCTCCCTGTTCTCAGGTCAGTTAGGGCAGTTCCATCCACGTGAAAGATGTGTTGCCTGGCTTTTGAGGGTTCCACAGGTTGTGAAACCACATTAATATGTAATAAAGCAGCATAAAACAGCCTGTCACAGAAGGGTATATGTATGTTTCTCCTCACTTACGTGTTACAATGGTTACACAATTTATTCCAGCGTCCCTACCACTAACAAAGAAGCCTTTCTGAAATGGCTTCCAAATCTAATCCTCACCAGCTTTACAACTCTGTTGCCTTTGATGTCTTACTGGAATTGTATGACTGTGGCCCCTAGTTTTCTGATGACAGAGATCCATTCTGATAGATATGTTCTTGGAAATTTCATTAGTGTGAGAATCATGAAGTGCACTGGTATGAACATAGATAGTACAGTCCCATCTCTGCCTCACTTATATAGCATATACCACTGCATACACTGTCACTGACTGACACCTTCCTGTAGGATGTATTGCTGCACCTCAAAATATTCTCGTAGTTGTAGCTGTGTGAATGTGAATAAACCTATGCACAAAGTTTGGCTTTGGCACTGAGGCAGGCCTAGATTGGAAAGAGTTGGGCGAGGAATGGAAAGTTGTGAAAAGTTACCTAGGACACAAGTAGACTGGACCAAGGTCTTTAAGTAAACGTGTGTCCATCCTCTGGGTTTGTTTGATCCCAGCATATTAATTTTTCCTCTACATTCATAAGTGTACGGAAGTAATTTTTCAATAACTCTGGGGCTGGGCATGGAGAAAAGGGACTGGACCAAAGGAATTCTCCAGGCTAGCATCCAGCGAATCTCACTCTGCTCTTTGTGATCTCACACATGAAGGAATTATCAAAGTAGCTTAAAAGATGCATGTCTGTACACTAAGAGAGGCCTTCCTAACTTTGCCTAAGTGGAGATTGGCTTTCTTCTCAAAGCTTTGCACAGAGCCTCTTTGACCTCCTTGTTTCTCAGGCTGTACACCAAAGGGTTCAGCAGGGGCGTGATGACAGTGTAGGTCACTGAGATGAGTCGGTCCTGCCCCAGGAAACTCTGGGACTTAGGCTGGAGATAGATGATTGAAGTGCAGCCATAGTGGATGGTGACCACTGTGAGGTGGGAGGCGCAGGTGGCAAAGACCTTCTTCCTGCCCTCTGCTGAAGCAATCTTAAGAATGGTGGAGATAATGAGGACATAGGAGATGAAAACCACACACATGGGGAGAATAAGGACAAAGACACTCACAACAAAGTTGATGATCTCATTGACAGTGGTATTGGTGCAGGCCAGCTTCAGCAGAGGTCTCACATCACAGAAGAAGTGGGAGATCACAAAGCCATCACAAAAGAGCAAACTAAACACAGATGTTACCTGGACAATGGCCATGCTCAGGCCAATTCCCAGTGATCCCAAAGCCAACTGGATACAAGCCCACTTGCCCATGATAACTGAATACCTTAGAGGATTGCAGATGGCCACATAGCGGTCATATCCCATGGCCATGAGCAAGAAGCAGTTGTTGATGCCAAAAGTTAGATAGAAGAAGAGCTGGGTGGCACAGTCTTCAAAAGAAATAGACTTCTGAGGACACAGAAGACCATAAAGCATACGAGGAATGATGACCACAGTGTAGCAAGTGTCAGAGATTGACAGTATGCTCAGGAAGAAGTACATGGGAGTGTGAAGGTGACGGTCCAGGTGAATAATGGTCACAATAATCACATTGCCAGACAGTGTCACCAGGTACAGCATTAGAAAAACACCAAAAAGTACAAGCCTGTGCTGCAACCCAAAACTAGAGAAACCTTCAAAAAGGAATTTGGTAACAAAAGTGTAATTAGGCTGTGGCATCAGCATTGTAGCTGGTCCAGGTTTGAAGGAGGCGAGAACAGAAAGGAAAAGTAGGATGAGTCAAACATGAAGTACATTAGCCTGGACAAATGTGCTCAGTGCAGAGAGTGTCCATCCTGCAGCACTGCTGCAGACACTGGGGTTCACTGGTGATCTGCTAGCGGCCGTGTTCTCAGTCTTCTTTGCCACCCTCTTCTTTGATCCTGTGGGAGTGTGCACCCAGGACCTTAGCGCTGGGCATCAATAAGAGGGAGGAAAGAAATAAATTAGAAGGGATTTGTGGAAAAAGCTAGCTGGTTTTAAGTTCTTGTTCATATTTCCAGAAATGGGATTGCTGGCATACGGTACTTCTGTTATTAATTATATGCACGGCTTTCTTACTGTTTTCCATGGGGCTTCAATACTTTACATTTATACCAGTGGTGTGCAAGTGCCCCTCCTCTCCAATGCTTTCCAGCACCTGTTGTCTATATATCTATATATAGTATTTCCTCCTATTGGGAGGTGATATTGTGATTCTCATCTGCATTTCACTGAGAGCATCCTTTCATATAATTGAATTGAAAATTGCAATCATGACCTTAAAGAGATACTTGTACATGCATGTTCATTGTGGTACCCTGCTCACATAACAGAAAATTATGGATTCATCTGATACATCCATTCCAACTGAATGAGTAAAACTGTGGTATACATTTGAATGGAATTCAGTTGTAAAAAAGAATTCTGCCATGTTCACAACAATATGGACAAACCCAGTAGGTATTGTGCTAAGTGAAATAAATTAGGAATGAAAAGACAATTATTATATAATTACATCTATAAGAGTTAGTTAAAATATTCAACTAATGGTTATCAACCACCAACATGAGGGAAATGGGGGGAGTTTAGTTCCGCAAAAAAAAAAAAATTCTGGCATGCAACATGATTCAGCTCTTGAAATTTGCTATGTACTATGGTAATTAATCCAAGAGTACTATATTTTAAATTTAAAAGCTTTTCAGAATGCAGACCTCAACCTCAAAGAACAAAGCAAAACATGAAGCCACAAGGACATTTTGAAGGAGATAAGCATGTCTTTCATAGGCTTATGTTCAAACTCACCAAAGGTATATGTTAAACATATTCAGGTTGTTAGATAGTGATCATGCCTGAGGAAAACTATTTAAAGAAAGAACTATTTGGCCACTGGAGAGCTGGGTCTAGATCAGGGAGAAACAGTGAAACACTAAAAGTGTCCAGGTCTTTAGCTCCTCCTCAAAACATCTTGAATTATTTCCCCAGTGGTCCAGTGTGACTGATACCCTATCAGTGTTGCCAGTAGCATTCAATACCAAGTCCCCTGCAAGGTCTCTGCAATGGCCTCTCCTCCCCAGGACCCTCACCTAGACAGATCACACTGTAAGATCATGAGAAATGATTTCCTATGTCACTGTTGTAGGTTTTTAGCTTGTCTCCTTGAATTCTAGCCACAAGAAGGAAGGGAAAATAAACGAAAGCTGAAAGTAAACCTACCTACCTTTTCCCTGTTCCACCCAACCCAGTACCAGTGCCTCCTAAAACACTCTGCTCTCCCCCTCACCTCTTTACACTTTCTACCAACACCCAGCTTCTAATGAACATCACTGCTTCTGATCGCAGAGATGATCTCCTACCTAATCTCCCTCTTTCCGTTGGTCTTAGTCTATGTCTTCTACTAAATATTGTCATTGTGCTCTTATGAAACAACTACTTGTTTAACGTTCCTGCTTAAATTCTTTCAATAGTTCTTCAAAATTTGAAGCACAATATTCAAACTCATTTGTAAATTCATTACAGTAATGTAACACAGTTACTATGAGGGTTAGCATATTTGATGAATTTGGGGCACTTGACACATAGAAACCCCTTATTTAACAGTTTTAGGGCTAGTTATTCCTTTTTATTTCTCACAAAATGTCAGATTTTCATTTTAAATTTATATATAGATACAGATATAGATATATAAATACATTTGCAACACTAAGGATTGAATCCACTCAGCTACATCACCAGCCACTCCATCCTCTTTTTAAACTTTTTATTTTGAGACAGTCTTGCTAAGTTGCTTGGGCTGAGTTTGTACTTATAATCTTCTGTCTCAGCCTCTCAGAGTGCTCAAATGAATCACTTTAAATTTACAACAGGAGTTGCATAGCAGTGGACCAGTGGGATTCATTCTAACATTCTTAGTTGTAAACCATCTTTTGATTACCCCAGTCTTGATTGTATAAATTTTATCATTTCTCATCCATTTGCTCACATAGACTTTTTAATGCTTCATTGCAATCTTTCTGAAGGTGCACTGAGCAGATTCCTGCACTGCTATGGCTACTACCCTAATATAGGTGTGGATTAGAGAGAGCACAATATTCATTTTGCCTCTAATACCCTATTGATAACGCTCAACATTTTAGTTCTCCCTTGGGTCATTATAGCTTCTGCAACTAATGTAACTAGGAAAAAGCTAATATAACCAGGACTATCCAGATACTGTCTGGTATGTAACTGATAATTTGGAGCCCATTACCATATGTTTAGTGTCCATTCCATTTGGATGTATTGAAATTCATACATTTTATTCTTATAACTTAATTTTCTTAACCAAAAAAGCCTTACTTATGCCTTTGGCTTGGATTCAATTTCCTTTCTACTCTAGACTATTTGTCATCTCTAAATTAATAACACCCTAAAAAAAACTCTCAATACTATTATGTGGGAGACTCTTAACAGAACAATCAGTATAGAGGTACAGGGAGAACTGGGTAAAATTTAAAACATTGGTAGGAGTAGGATTACTCATCTAGGATCTAGAAATGGAGGTAGAGAATAAAAGACGAGAGATAATAAAATAGGGTGTGTACAGATGGGCAGAAACCACAGAATTCAGTTAATGTTCTTGAGTTTGAGGTTTTTTTAATCGCCTTTCCTCTCTTTCCAATAAATGATGAAACAAATGATAGAAGACTTGTCCCTAACCCAATTCAAGATGAATATACTATATACTAGTTCATTTTTTGCAGAGAAAGGGACATACTCACCAGATTGTTTCCTGGAATTTAAAAATATTCTGTGCATTTGGGCTTGCTTAATGCTTAATTTGTCTTGATCGTGCCAAGAGTAACAATTGCTTCACCAAGTCAATGTGCTTAGTAGTGCAACTGTAGGTGTTGTGTTAAAGCCAGGCAAAGAGGGACAGAGATATAGCTCAATGCCACAGCACCTGCCTGGCAAGTACAAGGTCCTGAGTTCAATTCCCAGTACCAAAAGTTAAAAAAATAAATAAAGCCAGGAAGAGACAGATTATCAAGGTGGACTTGGCTCCTGTAGACTTTAGATTCATAAACAGCCTTTGGGATAAACCCCAGTGAAAGGCCTTTCAAGTGTTTTATGTCACCGTTTTCTACATTAAACTATTGCTTTACATGTACAAATTCTCAGAGGTTATATTCTGCACTCTCAGACACATGTTTTGCTTCTTGTGTAGACTGCCACTGGCTATGTGATGACTGAGTATAGGCTCTACCAGACACTCCCCCCCCCCAAGCAGATAAAGAAGCAATGCTTACCTGGTACATCATTTCTGCGGTCTTCTGGAGAGTTAGGCTCATGCCTAAGGAACATCCACTGCTCTGGAAATTTGACTGTGTGAAATAGTGGACTATAAATATGTACTAATTCTTATGAAGCATTTCTGAGATGTTTGTCAGTGTTCTCTGCAAAATAAAAAAAAAAACCAATGGTTGTTTATCTCTAGATCGCTTTGTAGAAATATGCTATTGTACTGAATAGTCTGTGAGTTTCTCAATCAGAGGGTCAGCAAAGTCTTATCGAGCAGCTCTCTGGTTTAACAGGGCTTCCTTCTTTAGTAATAAATCTCTAGACACCCCCCAGAATGTTACACTTAAGAACAAGTACACAATGGAGAAGAAAACAACGTCTATCTCAGAGGCTGCAGGAAGGGGAGGAAAAGTCACGTTAAATTCTTTCAGATTTTCCTAAGTCCCATATGATGAAAGAAGCATAAATTCTGGATTGGGCATTTTTAATAAGGTACCAATCCTTGTCTAAAATTCTAGGTCTCTCCCTAAAATGCAAGTGTTATTCCCAAATGACCAAACACAATCCGAACAGCAGAGTACCTGGAGACCTCATTACCAAGTCATCTCATTACCGCACCCCCAGCCCCATAATGGTAGAACACCTGGGAGGACAGAGTCTACTAAGCTGTTAGCAGCATCTGGGGGTGGAAAGCCTAACTTTCTATTTTAGGGTGGACTTCAACTTGCTAGGATCTGTGCCATATTTTCTGTGCCTTTCTCCAGTGGCAAGAAAGGGGCACTTAATACCTTATGGGATAACTCTTCATATAAGAGAAAGGAAAAAGAATGATTTCCAAGAGGGGTTTAAGCAGGGATTTTTGCTGCCAGGAACACACAGGGATGACCTTCAGGTATTCTGACACATGAAGCCAGTTGATATTTCTGATAGAATCATCAATTCTGTCCCTAAGTTCTGTTGTATGAACTTTACACTATTAAACTGGTATTTATTACCTTTCCTGTGCTTACCACATACCCTAAATTCATTTTGTAATCGTTTGCTCAGTTTGGCCCCTGGCCTCAGCTCTGGCAGATCATCCTCTATGTATTAAATTTATCCCATTATCTATAGCCCAAGTAGATTTTCACATGTGTCTATAGTCTTAAGATATATAAAAATTGGCACTCAGATTATGATGTGTTTAACTCTTTAATATTTTCTTCCTGTGGTTCTTATACCACCACATCAGTTTTGAGCACATTTACCTAGAGACTTTTATTTATTTATCTTGTGTTCTCTTGATGTACTTGAGATGGTTGTTCCAAATAATAATTGCCAATACATTATATATCCCAATAATATACCAGTACAAAGCTATGTACACTTACATTTATTCATTTTATTGTAGTACACTGAAATGATAAATGGAAAACTAGTGCTACAGGCAGGCCTCATAAGTTATATTATGTTAGTTGAATTTAATTAATTTAAATTTAATTAAATGATGGTGGTACAGCAGTGTAACAACCTAAGACAGTACCTTAGTTAAAGTGAATAAAATGGGGCTGGGGATATAGCTCAGTGGAATAAGCGCCTGCCTAGCAAGCGCAGGGTCCTGAGTTCGAGCCACAGTACCGCCAAAAAAAAAAAAAAAGTGAATAAAATGTCAGACTAGCAATTCCATTTGCAAATGGTATAATTCCATGTTTGCTATTAACTAAGTAAATATTAAGTAGACATTATTTGGGCCTTTATTTATTAATTTGTAAGTGATATGGTACTGTGACGTAGGAGTAAGTAGGTGTATGTTTGTAAGCACTACTATCTGAATTTCACAAATTAAGAATCTGAGGTCAAGGCACACAACTGGGAATAAATTATTCTTTACCAACGTTCTTTTTAAGGTGCTACTCTTCGTGTCCTTCTGTCACTGCAGGACAGAATCTCCAATATTTTTAAAATGATGCTATAATGATTAGATGAAGTAGATACTGCTGCCACGTTCATTTATTAGCAAATATTTGAGAAGCCAAGAATCTAGAAAGAAAGGATGTGCAAGATATTAGCCTGACATTCAATTCTCTGTCATTTCCTTGAGGAATTATAGTTCGTTATTTGTAATCTTTGGTCAAAAGAACTTAGAAACAGAGTTTCTTTGGCCATCTCCATATGATTTGCAGGAGTGGGTAGGTGGAATTAAGCTAACCCTCAAAAGATCAAAACTCACTTTAAATTAGTTTCATCTCTTGTTAAATATGAACTTGTTCCTAGTCTAACCACTTTCCAGAAAGCAAAATAAAATCTTTGCTGGAGAAAGTAAAGTATTATAAAGCCTCAATTAGTCTTCATAATTTATTCACGTAGAGCAGGGATAGGTAACTATGGCTGCCAACCAATATGACCACCACTTGCTGGTGTACAGACTGCAAGATGTATAGTAAATGTTACACTTTAAATGATTAAAAAATATCAGAGGGAAACAATATTTTGTGACACATGAAAATTATATGTTTTCCCTAACCAAGCAAAGTTTTTTTGAACAATAAACATATTTATTTATGTATTATCTATGGTTTCCTTTGGGTTACAGTGGCAGAATTTAATGCAACAGAGATTATTTTAAAGAAATCTAAATTATTTACTATTCAGCTTTCTTCACAAAACATTAGCAGATTCCTGATACAGAGTGTTTGGAATGCAGCAAAAGTGCACCAAGCTTACAAAAAGAGAAGACCACATGGTTAAAATCAAGAAGAAAAAACAAACACTTGGTAGAAACATATCCATAAAGTAACTATTTTGAATTTATAAAATACTAGTTTAAGATACCTATAACCATGGTAGAATTTCCTAAGGTAATCCACTATGGGAGGTAGCCAAATATAAACACCTTTCTCTGAAGATGGACAGAACTTGACTTACTTCTACCCAGTGGAATATAGCAAAGATGATAGGATGTGTAAAATATATTATATAAGGATCCATCTTATTACTGCACATTGTATACATGTATAGAAGTATCACAGTCTATCCCAATAATATATATAATTAACATAATAAAAACTGAAACACAAATCTACCTAAGCAGACTGCAACAAAAGATATTTCTGTGAGGTCACTGAAGAAGTGAATTGCACTGTTGTAAGAGAGCTCTAGAGAGGTTCTTGTTCAAAAAATGTAAACAATCTCTAGGAGCTAAAGGAAGTCACAAGTGATAATCAGAAGGAAAGGTTATCCTCAGTCCTATAACTACAAGGAACTTAATTCTTTCAACAACAACTTAGTTTGGAAGTGGATGCCAAACTGAGGGAAAGATTACAGATTCACTGACCATCAAAGAGGTTTGTGAGCCCTTGAGCAGATCAGCTCACCCATGCCACTCACTTGATCAAGGAAATTATATGACAATAAATGTGTGTTTTTTTAAGCTCCCAATTTATGGTATTTATTATGCAGCAGTAGAAACCTTCTACAATCATTATTGACTTGTAAGAAAATGAAAATAAGAGAATAAGGCCATTAACTGTTCTTTTAGCAATAATGATGGGAAACAGAAATCAATGAAATGAAATTTTCAAAGTGCTGAAAGAAAATAACTGCCAAACTGGAATTATAAACCTAGGGAAAATATCCACTAGGATGGAAAATTAACTCCAAAACTTATTTCTTGAACTAATTTTTTGTGTCTCTATAATATAATCTAACTAACCACCTTGACAAAGTCCAGCAAATAATAATAACAAGAACCCTCACCTCTGGGAAGAATCTAGGACTGAATAAGTTCTCAGGGAAGGAAACAGACCATTTTGTCTTATGTCCTCACTACATTCATTGAAGACATTCTTCAGGACATCTCTATGGACTGAATGAAATTATGTTTCTGCCCTTTAAAAAGCCACCTACTCAGAAGGGCATAAACCATAGAGAGGACATGAATGCGAATCCCTTTCTTCTGTTTTCCAGGTGTGTGATTGGGTAGACTCTTCCCCCTTCTGTGGAGTTTAGCATTTTATTCTTGAAATAGTCATGATAATAGTCCTTCTGTCTATTTCCTAGGGCTCTGCTGAGAATCAAGCAAGAGGCTGTAACTATGACAGATTTTTAAGTTGCAAAGATTTTACACAAAGATGTAGGTACTTTTAGCACTAGTATGAGATCCACCACTAACCTGTCTTCTGCTCCCTCCAGCATGACCATCAGGTGATTACACTACAGGCTTATAGGAAGCTGTGGGAAAGAAAGGTACATATTTCCAATACTGCCTAAATGTTGATGACAGGCAGTCAGAGGAGACATCTAGTTTACCCATGTTCTACAACAATTGATGCTTTGATGAAGGAGAACCAAAACAGATCTTCATAAATATCCATTAGATCTGTGAGAAACATGTTAGACTTCAAATGAAAAAGAAATTACTGGCATTAACCTTTTTATTCTCTGTCTCTTTTTCTTTTCTATTTTCATTCTCTCTTGCTAAGATGCCTTTTTGTTTGCTAGATTGAATGATAGATTGATTGGTTGATTGGTTGATTTGACAGTCCAGAGAGGTAAAAATAAATTAGCTGGATTTTCAGTGAACAGCATGTTGTTTGGCTTGATGTAACAGGACCTAGTGAGTGAATAGATTTCAGAAAGCCTGAAATGGCTCAGAAAAAGTCCCCGCAGGAGGTTCCCTGGTGGCCCAGGGTTCCTTCACTGCACTACCTCAATGCTTCACCTCATAGCCTTGAGAACAGCACGTGCATTAAGACACCTTTCCCCAGTGACCTCTACAGGAGTCAACATCACAGATATCAGGCTAGAGAGCAAGTTGTACCTTTGTTTAGACAGGGGTCTGAAGCCAAACGACTTGGAGTTAAGACATGAGAGATACTTAGTGTGTATATAAAGTTAAGTCCTGATCATCTTGAGGTCCATGTCCTGAGAGCTTCTGTATTCCTGCATGTCACATCTGTCTCCCCTCTTGTCCTCAGTCCAAGCTTGGAGGGCTACGCACAGAGAACAGATATGGAGGTTCAAGCTACCACTAGGTAGCTGAGGGCTTGGGCCAGTTCTTTGCCAGTCTCTGAGATTCTCTTTTCTCTTCATAAAATGAGGGGTTTGGACAAAGTGTTCTGTTAGGTCCCTCCAGCCAAGACATGTGTCATTCATTCCTCTGTCACTCAGCTGCCACACTGTGATTATCGCAGCACAGAGTAGCTCCGAAGTCATTCTCAGGGAGTTGCAGGGTGAGTTCTCATCATGCCCTACACACTGGTCCTTCTTTCTTTCCTGTGCTTTCTCATGTACCTAAATTCTGTGTTCATTTCAGACCCACATCTGCCTTTCCTTTTCTCCTGTTATCTTCTTGATGGTTATTCATAGTGTATTCAAGAAAGAATGTAGAACAGAGTTAGGAATTGAAGATTTTGTAGACCCCAGAATGTACCATTTCTAAAGAGATTTTTATGTTAGTACATAAGACTATCAACCTTAGATGTCTAGCCAGCTCTGGACAGTTATGTCAAAGTCCCTGTCTCCATTTAGTACCTTATCAACCCTTACAATATTCCTCCAAACACCATTTACTCCTCAGTTGTACTGTGGATCACTATCAAGGTCACCTGTTTACATAATTGACAACAACACTCCTCCCCTCGCCAAAACTGGAAAGTCATAGCCCCACTTTTAGTATTTCCTGTGAAGGTTGACACCAACCTGTTCAATATAACACTGAGAATGGTCAGCAGTCTCTCTGCAAGTTGTGGTGCCTGGCTGCCATGAATTTGAAGTCACTCAAAGAGAATTTTTGGAGGGAAAATAAATGACTTCTTATGAATTCTGAGAAAAATTCAGATGTTTATTTTTAACCAGTTTCCAAGCAGACAATGCCATGCTGCTGACAACTAAAGTGAATCACAGTAAGTGTAGCTCCACAAACACAATGAAATCATTTTTTTTAAAATGCAAATATAGGACCTACTGACCTTCTGCCTTCAATAGACCGCATCACAACTAAAAATTTGAGCCCTTGCCTCATGATAATTGCTTTTCTGGAAACTGCTTTCCTAAAGTTTTATAGATTTGGAACCCATGGAAACAGACTCTGAGATAGAGACTTAAATGCAAGAATTTCATTGAGGAGTACTCTCCGCCGCTACGCCGTGCAGGACTGAAGGTAGCAGGGTAGAACAGGCAGATAAATGGAAATGTGGTGTAGCCAAGCAAACATCTCAGCCTGTCTCACAGATGAGTGCTCTGGATTAAGGAAACCTCTTCATAATTATCTTAATGACAGTCAGATTCCTGAGATAGACATAAGCCTTCCAAAGTATAGTAAGAACTGAAAGGAAGCAGGTCCATATCAAGGACAGTTCCCCAAGAAGAATGCACACATTTTCCAGCACTGGGGAAGGCATGTGTGAGTCCTGAGCGGGTGCAACCTGGGTGTGTATACTATAATAGCCAACACATCTATCTTCCGCAAAGAAATGGTGTTCAATTGATCAGACTTTTATTCAGCAATGTTGAGCGGGTTAAACAGAATTATTATGCAAAATACTTCAGTTGTATTTTAACCAACAGTACAGAAAAGAACTGGCTACCATTTCTGGAAATCTGGACACTAAGGCAAAAATATATCTTATCCCCAGCCAGAATCTTGAGCCAGACTTTCCAGGCCTTGATTTTTTGCCAAGTGACCATGTTAACTTGAGTCAAAGGATTTGTTCATTTCCACTGGCTACTCCTATCCTCAACAGCTGTAGATCTGGTGGTACTTCCACAAGCAATGTCTTACCTTTATAGAGTCATGTCCCTGGATCAGATGGATTCTGAACACCATGCTAACTGTCTGAGCCTCGAGCATGACTTTCTATTCCACAGAAGGCCAGAGTTATGTGGAAGGATAAGACACGGGTCCTTCCTTAACCCAGAGCATACACTTTTACTTTCTGTGATGCTTAGATGTGAGATGCTGTTTAGAACACAGCTTAAAGGATGGTGAGATCAAAGAGATTTCCAAAAGTTAACCACAGTGGGTTTACGAACTTCTTGTAAAATTTTTAACTAAGTTTTAGATTGCTGTTCATTAATAAATGCTGCCTAATATGTTGCCTAAAATGCTTATGTTTATAACACTATTTCAGAGAATTTAAGTCCATCCTGGGAAACCTCTCAAATTGATATCTTCATCCTGTGCTGAAAGTACAAAAAGGGTTGAACCCTTCAGCCTAGTTTCCTTTTTAATCTGAGCTTTCTCTTCTGGACATGTTGGGACCGTCGACAACCCACCTCTGTTCTCTGTGGCTAATGCTTTTTGGGGTCTTACACTGTGCTCCCTATTTCCAGCTCCTTGAGGGAAGTGGCATCCATTTGGAAGGTGTCCCCCTGGGCTTTTGAAGATTCCCCAGGTTGTGATGCCTGCTATGCTAGGAAGTAGCAAAGACAACGTAAGAAAATATACCACATTATGTTCATGTGTGTTTCCTTATTCACACGTCACAGTGGCCTCACACCCACCCCAGCGTTCTTACCAAAAGAAAAGAGTCTCCCCGAAGTGGCTTTCAAACCATTTATCAGCACCCTGTTGGATTTTGTGTGTTAGCTAATATAGGAAGCTGAAAACATTCTCAGAATGTCTGTGCCTATGGGTAAGTGTGAGAGTTCCTGAGTGTCAATGACACAGGGATTTAAAATCTTTTAACTACACTATTTTCTATGCCAAGTCTTTTTCTCAATTCTCTGGAGAAGAACACAGAAAATCGTAACTACTGCAATTAGCACTCAGTTCAACTTAGTCCACTATTCCTGATCTCATGTGCTGAACTGATTTAATAATTCATACATATCTGTACATTTTTAAAGAAGATCCTCACAAACTATCTTGATTTTCTTCACAGTGCTCTGCACAAAGCCTCTTTGACCTCCTTGTTCCTCAGGCTGTACACAACAGGGTTCAGCAGGGGCGTGATGACAGTGTAAGTCACTGAGATGAGTCTGTCCTGCCCCAGGGAACTCTGGGACTTAGGCTTGAGGTAGATGATTGAGGCACAGCCATAGTGGATGATGACCACTGTGAGGTGTGAGGCGCAGGTGGCAAAGGCCTTCTTCCTGCCCTCTGCTGAAGCAATCCTGAGGATTGCGGCAATAATGAGGACATAGGAAAAGAAGACCAAGGCCATTGGTAGAACAAGAACAAAGACACTCACAACAAAGTTGATGATCTCATTGACAGTGGTATTTGTGCAGGCCAGCTTCAGCAGAGGTCTCACATCACAGAAGAAGTGGGAGATGACAAAACCGTCACAGAAAGGCAGACCAAATACAGATGTTACCTGGACAATGGCCATGCTCAAGCCAATGCCCAGTGACCCAGATGCCAGGTGGACACAAGCCCTCTTGATCATGATAACTGAATACCTTAGAGGGTTGCAGATGGCCACATAGCGGTCATATCCCATGGCTGTAAGCAGAAAGCAGTTGTTAATGCCAAAAGTTAGATAGAAAAAGAGCTGAGTGGCACAGTCTTGAAAAGAAATAGTCTTCTGAGGATTCAGGAGACCAGAAAGCATACGGGGAATGATGGCCACAGTGTAGCAGGTCTCAGAGAGGGAGAGCATGCTCAGGAAGAAGTACATGGGAGTGTGAAGGTGATGGTCCAGGTGAATAATGGTCACAATAATAACATTCCCAGACAGAGTCAGCAGGTACAGTGTTAGAAAAACAACAAAGAAGACAAGCCTGTGCTGCCACCCAAAACTGGAGAACCCTTCAAAGAGGAACTCAGTCACAAAAGTTGAGTTTGGTCCTGACACTGGCATTGCAGCTAGTCTAGGTTTGAAGGAGCTGGGCAAATGAAGGAAAGGTGTGATGGGTCAAGCATGAAACCCAGCAGCCTAGACCAAGGTGTTCAGTCCAGAGAGTGTCCAGCCTCTGAGCATTGCTCCAGACCCCAGAGGCATCAGCATTCAGTTAGTGGCCCATTCCTCAGTCTTCCTCTTTGCCAATTCTTAACTGATACTGTGGAAACATGTGTCTGGGGTCCTAGGATTGAGGCAGAAACAGAGATGAAGGGAAATTAGAGACTCATTCATGCAGATATATAGAAACAACTAGCTGACTTGAAGTTCTTCAAAATTGCTGGGTCATATGGTGATTCTGTTTTTAAATATTTGAGGAGTTTCTCTACTATTTTCCATAGTGGTTTCACCATTCTCATTTCCAAGAAAGTACAAAGGCTTGTTTTTTCCAAACCCTTTCAGACAGTTACTATCTGCTGTTAATAGATTAAAAATAGTATCTCTTCCTACTGTTGGGAGGTAATATCTCACTGTGCTTTTCATTTGCATTTTCCTGGAAGTTATTGCTGTTGATCATCTTTCTATATATCTGTTAAAATTAGATCCCCAAAGAGATATCTGTACAGCTAGCATTTGTTGCAATGTTATGTACTATAAAGAGGTTATCAAAATGACCAAAGTGTTCCTAGGCAAATGAATGATTAAGGAAACTATGGCATGTGGGCTGGAATATTATTTAACTTTAAAAAGAGGGCTATCTATAGTTTGCAGTGATATAGTAAACTTAGAGGGTATGACACTAAGTGAAATAAGCTAGTCACAGAAATGCAAGTGGTGCATGATTTAATTATATGAAGTACTTAATATAGCCTAACTGATCAAAAGAGATATGGTACAGTATTTATGAGGGATCAGGATAAAGGAAGTTGATGAGCTGTTACCCCACCACTATAAAGTTTCAACTGTGCAACAAGAATTAATTTTTCAGCTCTGCTATGCTGCACAGTATATATAGTCAGTCAGACTGTGATATAAATTTTAAAATTTGTTAGTAGGGTTGATCTCCTAAGTATCTTATTACAAAACAAAATGAAACAAAGACCCAAGGAAAGACTTGAAGGTAATAGATGTGCATTTCCCCAAGGGATGTTTTGATAGGTTCTTACCTACGTTCAAATCATGAGATTTATACATGCGGTACATGCAGGTTATTTGGCATCAATTATGCTCAGTCAAAATGTTTAAAGAAAGAAAGAAACAACTGCTTGACCGTTGGAGGACTGGGTCTGGCCAGTGAAGAAACAGCGAAATACCAGATGTGTCCAGCTCTTCGTTCCTCCTCAGCTCATCTTGATGTAGTCCCTGGAGAATTCAATGATCTGTGACCTAGTGAAAGACAAAAGATATCTGAGACTGATGTCCTTCCAACAGTGTCAGCAGCATTCGATGCCAAGTGCCCTTCTAGGTCCTCGCAATGGCTTCTCCTCTCCAGAACCCTAGTCTAATCCCAGCCTCGTGTTCTTAAGCCCCGCACCCATCATCCCCTGTGAGTTTTAAATAATAGAGAACAGAGCAGTCTCTTGGCTACTATTTCCCATGGAATCTACCCTGTAAGCTCAAAAGAGGTAACTTTATAAACCACTGTAGATAGTTTATCTCCTTCAATTCTGGTTAGAGAAAGAGAAAGAGAAGAAAAACTGAAGATGTCTCTTCAAAGAGAAAATGAGCTTTCCCCATTCTTCGCCATGCTGTGTTAAGGATGCAAATGATCTAGCTGATTCTTTTACATTTTGTCTTACCCCAGTGAATGCAGCACTAGGGGCTATACTCAGGCAGTTTAGTCTCTACCCTTCAGCCAGGTTTAAGCATTAACTCTACTGCTCCTTCCCTGATTTTCCCAGCCCAAACACATTACCTCCCGCAATCCTTTCTGTACCCTCCTCTGTGCTTGCTACCAGCTCCTAACTTCTGATGCCCATTGTCACTGCCTGTGATCACTGCAACAGTCTCCTCATTCATCTCCTTTTCCAATGTCCTTAATCTGTATCTTTCTACTGACTCTGGTCATTACAGTCTTTCAAAAGCTGTTGCTTCCCTAAGAAAATGCACTCACAGACTTTTCAAATTTTTAAGAACAATATTCAAGCCCATTTACAAGTGGATTATATTAATGTAGGACAGAGTTGAAAGTTAAATAGGTGACTGTATTTAAAGAATTTAACCTGGCAACTGACCTGCAGAAAGCGCTTGTTAAGCAGTAGTTTTATTACTGGCTCTTCCCTTTTATTTTTCGCAAATGAATCAGTTTAAGTTTATAAGAGGCACAGAGGTGGAGGATTCCTCCCAACATTCCTGGATTCTAAACAATCCTTTGATCACCCCAGCCTGGTTTTTTAAATTTTATCATTCTTCTTTCATTTACTTATATAGATTTTCTCATGCTTCTTGAAAGTGTTTCTGAAGGTTCACTGATCAGATTCACACACAGCCACCTGTGCTGTCCTCACACAGATGCAGAATAAGCAGAGTACAACTTCCAGGTTCACCTCTAACACCCTCCTGGTAATGCCCAACCTTTTCAGTTCTCACCCGGATCGGAAAGTCCATCCGACTCACACACCTAGAAAAACCTAACGTGACGTTTATTCCGTGTTAAAGTTGGCGATGCTGTGCAGCCAGTTAGTGTTAACTCAGTTTCCCTTACACTTGTATGTAGTGAGATTCACACACATTATTCTTATAACTTAACTCGATTTATTCAGTAAGAGACTTTACTTAGGACAGTAGCCTGGAATATTTACCATTCCTTCCTCTTCCAGACTATTAGTCTGCTTTAAGTTAATAGCACTAAAAGAAAAACTCTGCCCCAGCACCAACAGTTCAGAGAGCCTAATGGGTTGAACACTTAGTAAAGGGTACAAGCTGTGGAGCACACATTTGAAGCATTGCCAAGGATACAACTACCCCTCCTGGGTCTAGGAGATGGAAATGAGGAGTGGAAGATAAGCGGAAACTGGAGGGGAGGGATACATGATATCACAGAATTCAGATAATATATTTGAAATTGGTGGTTTATAGCCTTTTCTTTCTTTTAAATGAATGACACAAAAATGAATGCAGTCCAATACTAGATAAATACATTGCTTATTATTTTTCAACAGAAAAGGAAATTTATCCTATTCTTTTCTGAAATTTAAAAAATCCCTGTTAATTTTGATTCACTTAAAACATCATTTGTCTTGATTTCACCAGGCAAAACTATTTCTTCACCAATTCACTGTTCTCAGTGGTCACATGTATAAGTGCTCTGCCAGACCTTGTAGAAAAGAAAGAAGATCAAGGTGATCTTGGCTCTCTTGGACCTTAGGTTCTTGAACAGCCTCTGACGTATGTCCCAGTGGAAGGCCTTGTTTCATCTCTTTTCCCCATTGGATTACTCATCTATGTTTCAAAATTCTGCGAGATCATATTCTTTCCTTTGAGACACAAGTTTCCATTCTTCTGCAGATGGTAACTCACTCTGTGACGACTGGGTACATGCTCTGACACACACTCCCCACCTAGCAGTTGTTCACCTGCTAGTCTGTTTCTGAGATTTCTCCAGCGTTGTGCTCATGCACAAGGTTCATCCTCCACTGTGGAAATTTGACTGCAAAAAATTATAGATTATAAATTTGTAACAAAACATATCAAATGTTTTGGAGATGTTTGTTGATATTCTTTACAAAACAATTTAAAACTCACCAGTTATTTATCTTCAGACCACTGCATGGTACTATGCTATTTTACTGAACAGCCTGTGAGCTTCCCCCTTGCAGGGTAGTGTTATTTTTTAACAGGAATTCTTCCTGTGCTATCAAATCTCTAGACACCACCCAGAATACTATGCCTCAAAACAAGCGTATAGAGAAGGAAATGATGTTTATCTCAGTCCTCCTATGTCTGAGAATACAGTAAGGACATGGAAAGTCACATGAAGTTCCTCCTGATTTTTCTGGTCCCAGGCACTGCAAGAAACTCTTCTTTGGATTATGAAGAAGCTCTGGACTGTGGGTTCTTAATAAGGTACCAAATCTCTGTCCCAAACCTGGGTTTCTATCTCAAATGCAGGCATTATTCTCAAGTGATCAAAAGCAGAAGACATAATCTAAACAACAGAGAGCCTGGAGACCTCGTTACCAAGGTAACTCACTACCTTTCCCTGTTGATGGCCTACAGTGAGGACAACACTTGGGGAAATCAAGTTGAGTTGACTAAGCTATTAGTAATGTCTCTGGGGTGAAAAGCCTAACTTCTGTCTTAGGGTGGCTCTTGGCCTTGCTAGGATCTATGTCATATTTTCTATGCATTTCTCCAGTGACAAGGAAGGGGAGCTTAATGTCTTATAGGATAACTCTTCATATATGAAAGAGGAGAAGGAACAACTTCCAAAGGGGTTTAAGAGGGACCCTTGTGGCCCAGGCACGCAGAGAAATGACCTTCAGGTACTCTGACATGTGAAGCAAGTTTAATGTCTCAAAGTAGGATCATTGATTCTATTCCTAAGTTCTACTTTATGAACTTTTATGTGATTAAACTGGTATTTTTTCTCTGTCTTCTGCTGAGAGATGCCCCTCACTCAGGTTGGCCCCAACTCTACCGCTGGAAGGTCATCCTCCAAGTACCAAACCCGTCACATTATTCTGCCCAAATGGATTCTCACTTGGGTCTATAGTCTCAAAATGTGTAAAAGCTGGCACCCAATTGTCACAATTACCTCTTTAATTGTATTTACCTCTTTAATCATTTCCTTTCACTGACTTTATATTCCTGATTCACCTTTTAGCACATTTAGGTCCAAATTCTTTTTAATATACCTTTTGTTCTCTTGTTGTACCAAGAACTGGTTCTTCTAAAGAGTAATGCTAATTTTTATTACATGTTCTTATATGCTCGGACAAAGCTAGGTGGTGTATATACATTCATTCATTTTATCCTAGTGGTAAGCTCATAACATAATTTCTGTCGCTTTCCTAAGCACACTGAAATGATAGATGGTAAATCTAGACTAAACCAGGATATGTATCCCCTTCAGTTTCACTATATCAGTTAGATACAATGTAACTTGAAATTTGGTTTTATTAGGTTACTTCTAATTATAACAAACTATGAACATACCTTAGTATTGCTGAAAAAAGCATCAAATTAGTGATACTTGTAATTTACTCTTATATTTGCCACTAATTTGGTGAGCACTTAGATGAACAGTTCTCCTATTTGGTCCTTTCTTATTTATTTGAGAGCAGTGATATGATAATGTGCAGTGGGAAGAAGGACAGTGAGGGGGATGGTGATAGTCTGACATTTGCCTCCCACTGTGTCATCTCAAGTAACATGGTGAAGTAGATCTACCTGTCATCTGTCTGTCTGTCTATCTGTCTTTCTATCTATTGTCTTTCTCTATCTCAATATCACTCTTTCGTTACAGATGAACAAATTGAGGCCAGGTGATAGAATTAGACTGAGTTCTAACCAAGGTTTTTTTCCATCCTGCTACTCTTCATACTGCTGTAAAAATGAAGGATGGAATTTGCTCTCCCCATTCCTAGAAGAATTCTAAAATGACCAGAAGATGTGAATGTGTCTGCTAAGGCAGTAAACAGTTGGGGACCCAAGATTCATGAAGGTATGTGCAGATGTGTTAGCCTGACATTCACTTCTCTGCAGTTTCTTTGAAAAGCTGTAATTGTTGTTTGTCCTCTCTGGTCTAAAGAACTGACTGAACAACTCTGGCAAACTCCATATGTCAAAACACCACCCCCTTGAAAGGGAAAAACGGAAATAAATTAGACTCCCAAAGACTAAAACTAGCTCCAAATGAGCTTATTCTTTAGTTAGGTAAGTACAATCCTGTCTCGAGTCAACTATCTGTCAGGAAGTAAAATAAAATCTCACTACTGTAAGATGATATAATGTACGGTCTCCCTTTGTCTTAGTAGATTTTTTTGATTTAGAGCACGGATAGGCCAACTATAGACATCAGTTCAGGAGCCGACCACCTGGTTTTGTGTAGCTGAAAAGCTTTACAGTGGTGTTTGCATGTCTAAACGATGGACAACAAATGAAAAGAATAATAGTTTTCTGTGATATGAAAAACATACGAAATTCAAATTTCATTAACCAGACATGATTTTTTTGAGCCACCATCACATTTCTTCATTTATATGGTATCTACGGCTGTTTTTATGCTACTGGCAGAATTCAGTACATGTAGCAGAGACTATGGTCCAATAAACCAAATTACTTACTTAATGGCCCTTTTGGAGATCGCTATGAGGACTCCTGATACAAAGATTTTAGGATGCAACAAATATGATCCAGAAATCCAGGACAAATGACCAGAGGACTAAAACCAAACAATTAATAAAACACCAAGTAGAAATAGACCCATTAAAACTTTATTAATTTAGTAAGATATGAATTTAAGGTAACTGCAACTGCGGCAGATTCTTCATATGGCTGGATCACAGAGAATCACACCGTATGTAAACCCTTCTTTTAGCTGGGCATGGTGGCTCATGCCTGTAACCTCAGCACTCGAAAGGCTGAGGCAAGAGGGCCACTGAGAGCTCAAGGCCAGCCTGGGCTAGAAAGTGAGGTGAAGGCCAGCATGAGCTGCATAGTGAGACCCTGTCTCTGAAAGACAAAAATGGTAAGTAAATAAATTAATTAATAAATAAGACATAAACCAAGCCTTCTTTTAAATGTGACTAGAGCTGTGGCTTTCTGCTATTCAGCAGAACGTGACAAAGATAATGGATGTCACCACTCACTTCTGTGCTTCCTTTGAAAAAGTAAACTGCACATTTTATTTATTTTTAATCTATATCTATCTATCTATCATCTATCTATCTATCTAGTGACACTGGACACTGAACCCAAGAATTTCTCATTGAGCTACATCCCTAACTCCCTTTTTTATTTTTCATTTTGAGACAAGTCTCTAAAATGTCAAGGCTGGGCTCAAACTTACCATCCTCCTACCTCCGCCTCTTAGAGTTTTGGCATGAGGGGACACACTAGTTCTCCCAGCTAGCAACATTTTAAAAGAGGCCTTGAAAGATGGCCACACAGCAAAACACATGGGCAATCAGTAAGACCTGAGGGGAGTCACAATTAACGGCCAGAAAGAGAAAACTCCCTATCCTGGCACCACAAGGCACTGTTCTCCTCAGCAGCCTGTCCAAAGTGCAGACAAGAAAAAAGAATGTGACATATGCAAGGAATATAAGAAGCATTAGGAATTCTGGAAAAAGACCTCACTTATATGTAATTGATAGGGAAGATAGGCTGTATCAGCAACAATAAATATATGAAGAAATAATCGTGAGCTTCCCAAGTGAGAGAAAAATAACAAAATACAGACTCAGGAATCACCCTAAGTTATAGGCAACATAATTACGTATACACAAATATGAGACGTGACCAAAATATATGATGAATGCTTAAATTTACCATTGTATTACAGTAAAAGATACACTGTCATTAATCCCTCAGATACTCTCCCTCATTCTTAACACGCTTATCACATTATTCTTACCACTTTCTGAAACACTTCAGGAAGTTCTTTCACGAGTGTCATTGTGAGGTATGTCTAGAGTTGTTTCTGCATCTTCTAATCTGTTCTATTATTCCCCAAGTCTGTTTTTTGCTAATATCATGCTGTTTTTATCACAGCAGCTTTGTAGCATAATTTCATGTCAGGGATTTTGATGTCTCCTGCCTTAGCTTTGTCACCCAAAATTGCCTTTGCTGTTCTAGGTCTCTTCTGGTTCCAAATGAATTTTAGGATTGTTTTCTCTAATTCTGTGAGATATACTGTAGGAATTTTAATTGGGATTGCAGTAAATCTGTATAACAATTTTGGAAGTATGTCCATTTTTCTGTACTGGTTCTTCCTACCTAAGAGTAAGGGATATCTTTCCATTTTCTAATATCCTTTTTGATCTCCTTTTTCAGAGTACAGTAAATTTCAGTGTGGAAGCCTTTCATTACTTCCTTCATTACATTGATTCCTAGATAGTTCATTTTTTTCAATGTTCTTGTGCTTCGCATTGTTTCCCTAATTTCCCTCTCAATGAGTTTGTTATTCATGTACAGGAAGGCTACTGATTTTTGAGTGTTGACTTTGTATCCAGCTACACAAGTGAATTTGGTTATGAAACCTAGAAGTCTTTTGGTGGAGTTTTTGGAGTCTTCTATGCAGAGTATCATGTCATCTGGAAATAATGATAATTTAACTCCCTTCTTTCCTATCTTATTCCTTCATTTTTTTCTCTTGTTCAATTGCTCTGGCTAAAGTTTCCAGAACTCTATTGAATAAGAATAGTGACAGTGGTATGATTAAAAACATATAGTGAACGCGGCTGCCAACTGCCACTAAAAAAGGCAGGCATGTGAAACATTATGATGTGTCCTCCCCCACCTCATTCATTTACCCTGGTACTCTGCAGTTTTGGGCTCTTCTCCAAAGTCAATGTAACCATGAAAGATAAACATTACATATAGATTCAGATGCCAAAGTAGTGGGGACAGTGTAACTAAAGACATGAAAAGGACTTTCAGAACTTCTTCAGAAAGTAGCAAGATAAGCAGGATAAGCATGTTCAAAGCCAAGGGGGGAGTATTTTGGCATGGATTAATGGCAATGTGTTTTCAGCCTAATAAATTTATTATTAAAACTTTAAACAGTAACTGTATTTTTTATCACACCACATTTAAAATGCATGCTGGCATATCTAGGAAGACAGCTAAAAAGATGAAAAGGAAAACTTAAAAAGAATGGTAGAAGAAAGGTACATTTTTTATTTTAAACAATAAAAATTAAAACAACAATAAAACAGAGTTTCAACAATAAAGCAGAGTTACAATAATTAATACATTGTGTATTGTTGTCTTCCTAGTAGTTATTCAGACTACAAAATATAGGCATGATATCTTGTCCAAACTGTATTAGCACAAACCTTTCTTTGAGAAGAAAGATGAGAAACTAGCTGTATAACTATAACTAACCTTAACTATCTTGTCTATAAATATTGTTTTTCCTTTTCTTCCTTTCCCCTTTCCCCCACAACAGTTTGTCTTTTCTTTTGAACCATTTCTTCCCAATTCAAAATATATATTCTGGATCTTATTTACTCATTGAATTTTTCACACTAGGGAGACAATACAGTGTTTATACAGATGGGCCTGATTTACTTCATTTATGAGTATGGTCCCGAGTTGCATCCATTTACCTATAGCAACAATAGAAAATAGTAATCAATAGAATGACATCTTCAAAGTGCTGAAAGAAAATAACAGCCAAAGGAGAATTATATACTTAGGAAAAGATGACTTTTAAGAGGGAAAGTGAAATAATAACATTTTCAGATAGGAAAGAGAGACAGAGAGAGATGGAGGGTTTGTTAGGTAGATGTAAAATTTATCTTCAATGGAAATAAATAAAAAATAATAAAAATGGGGCTGGAGATATAGCTCATCAGCACAAGAGCCTGCCTGACAAGTGAAAGGTCCTGAGTTCAATTCCTGGTACCAATAAATAAATATTCACTAAAATAACATTAGATATAAAATCACAAGCAGGCATATTGATCATTTATTGCACACAAATAATGCTACACTGTTTTGTGCATTTTTAAAGATTTTTAGAATTAAAATATATAATAAAGAAATCAGTAAGGGATACAAATTAAATGTTTTTTTCTAGTCTTTACATTGAGCAGAGCTTCCCTTAACCCTACGAACATGTTTAGAAAACTCATTTGCAAGTCTGTTTGCAAATCCAATACAGGGCTCCATTCAGAACAAAATTTTCCCCCTTGAGTTGGTCACAGTTCTTTGCTTCTTTACATGACATAATGTTTGGTTAAGAACTGAACATGTGGTAACTTTTGACTTTGTTTCACATTTCCATGTGTGGTTGTGTTTTCCTCCTGCAGTTAGTTCCCTCAGTGTGAATGCTGTGTGTGAGGGCTTGCGCCTTCCCAGGTGATGACGGTGGTGAGGATGATGGCGGCTTCCCAGGGTTTTCCCTGTGGTACATAGCTTAGTGTTAGGGGGTGGTTTGGACTGAGATTGTGCACAGTCTAAAAATCTACACATCCTGCTGGTCTACCTACACCACGGTGTGCCAAGCATTCAAAATTCCGGTCACTTTTCACTTTTAGCCAGGTCCTCGCAGTTCTCCTTTGTGCACTCATTGTTTCTGGGCTGCCTGCAGTGTGTGACATACTTAGTAGATCCATAGCACTCAGATTTTCAGGACCTTCCAGTGAAATTTATGTCTTATTTTTTGCTTTCCCTGAATCAATACCACTCTCTAGAATGACAGAGATGTGAGTTTTTGCCATCCATCCCCAAATGAGTTTGCCACATGGAGCCCTCAAACCTTTAGGGTCTCACTCAACTTTCACCCAAATAAAGACTGACCCCCTCTGACACTCAAGCTACGGTTTTGTGCAACCAACTCCAAACAGACTGAAGATCCTATCCTGACCTGTGTGAACAAAGAGGAGGATGGGAAATTTCCCAAAGAAAACAGCTGCAGATTGCTTTGCTAGTATAATTTGAAGCTCTAGCTAATTTTTGAGGATAAATATTTCTTAGTTTGTCATTTGCTTTTGGTCAATTTTCAGCATCCTGAAGTAGTTGTTTATGATAATGTAGAGCAATGTTATGCTTTTGTATGTCTGGAAGGAGTTGCTGTGCTTTTCCTGCCAACATTACAGGTTCTGTCTAGCTTGTTTCATTGCCTCTTACTTCATACCTAACATCAGACAACAGGAGATCCCTAGTTCATAGCACCGGGAACCTGGAAAATGTGTGCAGAAATTGATTCTAACTTTGTGAAACTGACAAAGAAGAAACACAGTGTTCAGACAGGCAACATGTACTTAACCAATGAGTCTGGGCTCAGTGTATCCATTCAAGAGAACTGGAGTAGCTCTTATCCTTTGCTCAGTTGATGAACTGAAATATGGACTCAGTGGTGGGAAACTTAACTGACAGAATGTGTTTGAATATATAAAGCATTTCCATTCAATGGCTTCCTGATTTCAACAGGGTGAATAAGATCCCAATGACTCAAAAATCAAGTGGCTCCACATACTACACCTATCAAGTGTAAAGAGAACATATGGTTCACGAAACAGACCACGTTAGTAGTCAGAGTTGTTTCTTTGGGGAGATCTTTGGTGCTACCTAATCTATCATGATATTCTTGAGACTGAAATAGAGTGAAAAAATAGATGTTATAGCAGTAATCATATCCTTTTAAAATCTCTAGGACTAAAAAACATAATCCTGACTTGAGTTACCTTGATAGAAAACCATGGCCTCTCACCTAATAGATTAAAGCCAGTTTTTAGCCTAGAACTGAATGGCCATATCCCCTTATGGATACCTCCTATGACATTGACACAAATACATACTATAAATCTTCTTTCCAGCTTTCTCTAAAGAAACTTGAGGAGAAGGAGGGAGGAAGGGAGATAAGGAAGACTATACACTTTGAAGCAATTACTAGGCAAAGCTTCCAAATTCTTCTCCCTGGAGCTCAATCATAGTTCAGCATGAACACTCATGGAGGTCAAGTAAATGATGGAACTTCAGCCTGACTTTACAAGGGCCCAGTGATTCCCAAAGGCATTCTGGTTTATTTCTGTTTTCAAATGGGAGATACACACATGGTCACATATTGCACATCTGCTACTTCAACCCATTTCCTGAGTAGCCTATGATGCTGTCAGTTATGAGTCAGACCAAGACCAAGAGAAAGTTTTGAACTTAGTCCAGGACCCAGTGTAAGCAGCTCTACCGTTAAGGCTTATAACTCAGTGGATCCATTGTAATCAACAATTGTAATCAATGATTGTATATGTTCCTAACATATCTTTGAGGCATTGTCAAGGAGCTCTTTGCAAGGAGGCAAGAATTCTAGTCTAAGAATTGGGGAAGAGACTCTCACGATTCTCTGTTAATGTGATGAAGCCAGTATTCTGCAAGCTGCAACAGAGAGATAACAGAGTAGACCATTCAGATTTCTTCAAAAAGCCACACTTTCTTTGTCTAGATAAACATTTTCTGAGAATTGACTCCTGAGTCACCACTGGGCTTGCTAAAGCCAAGTATCTTGACATGTGTCCTAAGATGCCTATCATGAATTTTTTTTTTGGGTCTCAACAAGCCAAAGTGGTCTTCTCATCTACGCCCTCTTTCCAACTCCCATGATATTGCTGCTGAAGAACTATGGTACCAGCCTGATTGACTTCTTCTGTTTCCAAATTTATTTTGCTCTTCTCCAATTCATTTTCCACATTTCAACCAAACCTTTTGAAATGCACCTATGATTGAGATATTCACTCTCTTAAAAGCTTTTCTGGCACCACATCAGCTTGACAATAAGCTTGAAGCTGTGCAAAGTCCTGGATGTCCTCACTTCGCATCACCTTCTCCAGTGATCTCTCCCTCAGGTTCCTGGTGCACAATTTGGCTTTCTTTTACTTTTTGCATTGAATTACTACCACTGATTCATCATATTTTCATTCACTCTTGCTTTTTTGGTCTACCTGAAATATGTCCCCCTCAGTTCACCTCATTCATCTATAATCATTTTAAACGTTCCATCTCAAGCATCATTCACTGAAAACTATTTCAAGAATTCTCAGACGAGAAGAACCTTACCAATCCGTCACATGTTCTCAGACCACCCTTCACTGCTCCTGATGGCATTTACTTTTGCTTAGAACAACGCATCTGTGAGATTATTTGTTTGTAAAAAATGCCTAGTTGGGCAGGCTGTATGCTACACAAGGACACCTAATCAAGGAGAGAGACAGTGAGAGATCAAATCCAACCCATAGTCCACTTAACAACCAGAAATCTTGGCATAGAGCTTCATCTGGTCAGAGGAAGGGCAGTCCTTTTATTCTCTGCAAGCATGCATTGTCTGCTCACCATGTAGTGTGCACACAGACCAAATGTATACACAAGAGACTCCCTCTTTCATATTTGTACAGATACTAATGCACTATATATAGTCTTGTGTGCCTCTCTCTGAGAGATCTATGAGAGTAAACATGATGATGCTGATTTTGTTGTGCCTGTACCCCTAATACTCAACATACTGCTGACCCATAAATAGATGTTCATTAATATTTGTTTATTCAGTAAATGAAAGAATAATCTCCAGACACAAAATGATGGATAATTACTTTATTTGACATGTTTCTTTGGGGTTTGTTGTTCTGTTTACAAAACACTTTCCAGTTTCTAACACACAAGCTGATCCCATGACAAAGTAACCTAAGGCAGAGAGTTTTGCTCTACTAATTGCCCAAATTTCTAATGAGTCCCCTGGGATGGAGTCTCAAATTCTTTGGCCCCCTGGGCCCAGAAAGAACTCTCAAGGGGAAGTCTTCTATGTCCTGGAGCCAATGCATATACCTCTCCTTCAGGAATAAACACACTGGACTTGGGGATTCCAGAGAATTCAGCTGTGTGGGAAGACCTCACAGGTTTGAGGTACCAAAGCTCTAGCTTTGAAGCTGTCACCACGCTATGGGCTTCCTTCTGACACTTGGAAATATTAACGTTTTAGGCTTGGGTTTTCAGTTGTTCCCACCCTGGCCTCTGGAAGAGAAACTCATCCCTGTTCTTTTTTTTTCAATTTCAGATACATCAGCTCCTGAGAGACTTTCTCTTATTTCCTTTGCCAACTTTGCAAGAAGTAAGTGGTTGTTGGTAGAAAAAAAGGGAGAGGAAAATTGATTTAAAATTTTCTCCTTGTATTCCTTTTGCTACTCTGGTTTTGATAATTTTCTTGGTGTTAGAGTTTCATACTTTGTATCTTGCCAAATGGCTGAGACCTCGTGCCTGTAAGGTAGAACATAGTGTTCTCACAGGCTTTGTTGCTAAATGATGGGAGAATCTGCACAAAGTCACAGAGAAGACACACAAGACAAGCTGCATAATCCCAGAATTGTCATCTATGCTAATGTCTCTGGCATCTTTTGAATCAATAATGCTGAGACTTAGGCATTGTTCATACAGCTGTTGTCTCACCTCCAGCTTTAACACCATGTTTGAATATTCATTCAGTAAGATTTTGAGTTGGTGGAAATGCACAGATATTTAGGCAGACATACCTGTGTTTGACACTTGGCCTTGCCAATTAGTACTTGCAGGAGTCAGACAATGTCGCCAATAACCTCACCAAGCCTCACAATGCCCAATAATAGCATAGGCAAATTTTATTGTCTTGCAGAGTAATTACTAAACTTTAAATTGTGCAGCCTATCTATACAGGATAGTATACACTATATTTTAACCAGGTGTTAGTTTGATAACTACCTCCATCCATGTGGAGTCCAAGGGTCAACTTCACTGTACTATGTTTTCTATGTCTGTATGTTTTTCTCCCCATGGTTGTTATGCTCAGTCCTGGGTTAGATGAGTTGTCCTGATGTTTTTCAGAAGTGTAACATAGGGGCATTCAGATTGGTATATACAGAAAAAATATGTTTGACATTATTTAGATTGTGTGTGTGTGTGTGTGTGTGTGTGTGTGTGTGTGTGAGACAGAGAGAGACAGAGAGAGAAAGAAGGAGAGAGGGAGGGATATGTATTGTATTGAGGCTAAGAACTCTAGGTAGATGCTACACTTACAGAAGAAAACTAAAAGGGGAACAGCACTCTTCTCTAAGCTCTACTCCCCAACCCCAGATGTTAGTAGCTAAGTTAGGAACTAGAAAGAAATCAGGCTACACTTACCAAGTCCATGTCCTGTGTCTTCACAGAGACATGAAGACCTACTCAGATGAGATATATCCAATTTCTGAATGTCTTCCTAAAGAAGGTTCATTCATTTCCTTGTATCAGAGTCTCGTCTATCAGCACCTCAGCCAAAATAGAATTTCTTCTTCTAGTACTGAGATTTTTTTTCAGCAGCAAATGGCTCAAGGTTAAGAATCATGAAAGCTAGGCTTCTGAATTAGCAGAGCCATGAACTAAGTGTGTGATGTTAGGCAACTCCTTTATCCTATTTGGGATTAAATTTCTTCACATTTCTAACACATAGTTACTTCTGAGCAGCAGATTTACTGTTACTTTGAAAAATAAAGGAGGCTGTTACACCCAAAAATTCATGTGAATGTCAATTGTTTTAGACAAAAGAGTTGCTTTCCCAAACATAGAATGAATGTTGGAGAATTGAAGATTAATTGTGTATGTCCCTCCTGAATGCTAATGGCTTGCCAACGTTTAGTTCATCTATCCATCTTTTCCTAACTATCATTCTATGCCTCCGCTCTGGCAGTGTTTCAAGCTCTGCAACTTAATGAGCTCTACAGACATTACCCTGGGCTGTCAGTTATGCCAGGTTTTCTTCCTCTTGCTTGGGTGCTTCATATGCTCTTTATGCCTGCAGGATCCTGGAAGAAAGCAACCACAATCTCTTCCCCTCACTGCCTTGTAGCTTTGAAGTCTAGATTCTCACTTAAGTGTTGCCCTGTGTGCCTGACATGGTGCTTCTGTGTATATGTTGGGGGTGGGGTATCAGTCTCTTCCTTTAGGTTACAGGTACCTCAGAAGCATTCCTTCATTCACCCATGCATATAATCCATATTTATGAAAAACTTAAGATATGGCAGAACTTAGGCTGGGCTCTGGAGATGTGGGATTGAGTATGACCTATGTCATCAAAGATCTTACAATCTAGTTGATAGGCCAGATGACAAATAATTTCTGTTGGATGTGATAAGCACTATGAAATAATAAATGAAATGCCCTAGGAACTAAGATGAGAGGAACATACAGATGGAAAGCTAGAACTGAAATAGTTTCAAAGGAGAGTGAGAACACAAGTGAACCTAACCAACCCCCACCCCACTGCATAAGTAATATGTTGTCATTACATTTCAGATCTCTATTTTCTTCCATTGGTGTAATTGCTTCTCCCTGTGCCTGCACCTTCTTAATTGCTATGGCGTTATAATAAGTAATATTTGAAAGACTAATCCTCTCCTTTTGTTTTGGCTTCTCCTCTAAGGTGTTTTGGCTACACTTGGAGCTTTGAACTTCCATATAAATTACATATTAGTTGTCAATCCAACAAACCATCAAATCAACTCATTTGGGATTGGAAATAAATTGCATTGAGTCCATAGATCAATTCTGGATTAATTGAAATTTTTGTGTTATTATTTTCTAATTCATAAACATAATAATTTATTTCAGTCTTCTTTAGTGTTTTTCATTAAGGTTTTGTAATTTTCTCCATGAAGGTCTTTATTCACGGGTACTTTATATTTTTGAGGCTATTATAAATGATATCTCCTTTAAAGTGAGTTTGCTATCAGCTTGCTGAAGCACAGAAATGAAATGGATTTTTATAAGAATGCTTACTAAACTTTTTGTAATATTCTGATGATTTATCAGTAGTTTCTTTTGCATTTTCTATTAACACAATCTGTAAATAATATCAGTTTTATTTCTTTCTTCTCAATCCTTGTGCCTTTAATTTCCTTTTTCTTGCTTTACCAGGCTAGATAGAATATTTAATACAATGTTGAAGAAAAGTGGACAAGCAGTCGACCTTGTTTTGTTCTTAATCTTTTTTTTTAATTTTAAAAAAATAAAAGCACAAAAACATATTAACAAACAGACACAAATTAGCATAAGAAATAGTACAATCAAAGCTGATTTACAGACAAGGTGACATGGACTCAACAATGGTTGTTGCTTTACCTATTGATATCTTTGAAGTGTATATACGTGAATACAGATACAGACATACGAAATTGGTCAAACAATTAATAATCTCAACAACAGAAAAACACAAAAAACAGAAAACAAAAGACAAAAAATAAATAAAATAAAATAAATAAAAACCAACAATAGTTGCTGCTTTGCATATCGATACCTTCGAAGTGTGTGCTCAGGATAACACATACAGACATACAAGATTGATCGAATAACCCGTCATCAATTATTCCTTAGCATTAATTGATATAATACACTAGTAGAACCATGTTAGCCCTCCTGCACATATGTATATACATATATACATACATAGGTTTTTGCCTCTTTCTTTTCTCCTTTCCCTCGTCCCATCTGTTCTTTGTTTTCAAACAGATTTCCTTCATGTCTCTTAGTTTATATTCCCACGCTCGGATTCTTACACCAGTGATACAATACGTTGCCTGCACATGTACCGCTGATTTATTTCACTTATGAGTATGGACTCCAGTTTTGACCATTTGCCTACAAAGTCCCCAAAATTGTCTTTCTTTATAGCTGAATAATATTCCATTATATAAAAATGCCACAATTTTTTAATCCAGTCTTCTGTGGATGGACACTTGGGTTGCTTCCACATTTTAGCTATTACAAATTGCGCTGCTATAAACATGGGTGCACATATATCAGAATGATATGATGTTTTCAGATCTTCTGGGAAAATACCCAGAAGGGGAATAGC